>JASTTN010019599.1:287472-305077 GCA_030324115.1 Sorex maritimensis
GGGAAGGAGGAAGGGAAGGAGGAAGGGAAGGAGGGAGTGAGAGAGGGCACTAAATTTGAGCAAAAATCAAACTTAATTTTGATCCGCGTAAGCATAGTCAAATTCTTAAAATAAAGGGGTAATTAATGATAGTATCTCTCCTACCTAATTCACAACTTAGCAATAAATTGGTTATTTATCCACATAATTTGGTTTAGGAAACTAGAACTTTAATAATCTAACTCATCCCCAGATTTGGAACTTGGACATTAGGTCATTGATAAGATTGGAGAGTTGAGCCTAGCCTGTCCCCTTTAGTGTAAAATAGGAGGCCTTCTTTACCATAGATCGTAGCCTCTGTCCAAGGAGGCCAGATCAGTCTCAAGAGTGCTGACGATAACCAGCTTCTGGAGGAGGGCAGGGAAGGAAAACCATTTCAGTACTCCTTCTCCAAGAGAAGCTAGTGCTCACTGCTCTACATTGGAAATCCACAACTGGGTTTCTATGTCTCCCCATTTACATGGCTTTTTTTATTAGATTCACCAGAGTCACAAACATTCCAATACAGTTACTTAATGAGAATCCAATAAAAAAATTTAGTGTATATATGGAACCCCACATGGCAGAGCCCGGCAAGCTACCCATGGTGTATTCGATATGCCAAAAACAATAACAACAAAGTGTCACAATGGAGATGCTACTGGTGCCTGCTTGAGCAAATAGATGAGCAATGGGATGACAGTGATACACTAACACAGTGATATATGGAACCAGGGAGGCAATTTATAGGATACACACAATGCACATAAACTTGGGACTAACATAAGAGAAAAGGGAACAATGATTATATCCCAAAGAGAGAAAACTGAGGGGAGAGGACTTCTTGACTGGAGCTGTTGAACATTCTCTAAGTGGGTGTAGTCTGCCCTGGTGACTTGCACTGAGAAAACAGGGGATAAATACCATATCCTGTCCCTTGCTCCCCTTCTCTCAGTCATCTCATGGTTCCTCACTGGACAAACCCAAATGGAAGCCCAACAGTAACCACCCCCACTGGTTTAGACCATAGAGGTCAAACACAGAGCAGGGTGAAAATGGGAAAGAACCTGGGGAGAGGGAAACAAAACAGAAAAAGAAAAAGAGAGAAAATCATATCCATTCCAGCCACCCCTCACAGCAATCCCACATGGAATCAACTTCGGTCAGTATCAAAGGATGCTTTCCCACTGGGATCAGAGGCATTCTTAGGATCTTTCTTATCAGAGCCCTCCAGAGAGCTAAGAATAATTCTGTGGAATTGGCCTAAAAGGTGGAATTTATTCGCTGTTCTTGTTATAACCCCAGCTTGGATCTTGTTCTAAATAGTTTTTGGTTGGTTTGATCTTTTTGGTGCCAATAGTGCCAAATTTTTTTTTTGAACAGTGATATTAACCTTTGCTTGCTAGAACCACAGTATAGTATTATACTTTGTGAAACTAAAAGATTAATTGAGGCAACAATGTTGTCATAAAAGAAAAATAGCATTGAAGGGGTCAGAGAGAGTGAGTGAGAGAGAGGGTATTGAGTGGGCTGGAGTGTAAGCTTTGTATGTAAAAGTCCTGGGTGCAATACCTAGCACCACATGGTCTCCCAAGCAATACTAATAAGCAATCCCAAAACACAGAGCTGGGAGAAGCCTGTGAGGACCACCAGGTATGGCCTTAGAACAAAAATATCAATGTCAGAAATTTCTCGCTACCTGATGAACTCGAGAACATTAGGCAAGCCAAGGGCTTTATCTTATGAGAGTCTCAGATCCCAGATATGAAATAGGAATGATAAAGTTCACCTCTCTGAGTGATAAAATATTGACAGTATAATATTTTACAAGCTAAATTATAAATCATATTGCATTATATATGAGGTAAATAATTGTTCAATTTAATTATTTTTAATAAGATATTTTTGTGCTCAAGAAATCTAGTTCTCGCTCAGAGAAATAATATAGCTTATAAGGTGCTTGTACTGCATGATTTCAACCTAGGTTTTATCTCGCACCACATATAGTCTCCTAAAACCACTAGGAGAGAAGGAGGAGGAGGAAGATGAGGAAGAAGAGGAGGAGGACGAAGTGGAAGAGGGGAAGGATAAAGAAGAGGAGGAGGAGGAAGAAGAGGAGGAGGACAATGACGATGAAGAGGAAGAGAATGAGGAGGAAATAAACTAGTTTTTTTTTGGGGGGGTGAGATGATTATGCAAAGTACTAGAGTAAATTCTATGCAAGCATGATCCCCAGCATGGCGTATGTTCCCTAAGACAAGCAGGTCCTGGCTGTGCAGCAAGCCCTGGTGGCCCTCAGCACTGATGGATCTGAGCAAACACCCCATTCCCAGATCCTAACAGTGAACTGCCTACATTGACTAAAAGTGGAAATGGTCCCTGCACACCTTGAACATTTCTTGGGAGCATCCCTCCCCATATCACTGTATCACTGTAATCCCGTTGTTCATCAATTTGCTCCAGCAGGCACCAGTAACGTCTACATTCATCCCTGTTACATGCCATTGTGGCCCAATGGCGTACTGGGGAATCTCTCAGGGTCAGGGGAATGAGGACCATCATTGTTACTGTTTTTGGCATATCAAGTATATCACAGGTAGTTTGCCAGCTATGCTGTATGGGCAGGATACTCTCAGTAGCTTGCAGGGCTCTCCAAGAGGGACAGAGGCTCTTCTGGGAACTTTGTTATATACTCTCTGGATCTTAGCCATTGATGAGATTACATGGCACCATTTTATGGGTGTGACTGTCAAACTCCTGGAAAACTGGGGATCTGGGTGGAGGAGGCCCAGCCCCGATCCAAGCAAGCTTGGAGATCTCAGCCATGAGTCCCACATACCTTGGTCCCTCTGCTGGTTCCTTCATGCATGAGGCTTGTCAAGCGTGTGGAGAGTGGCCTTGAGCATGGCTGTGACTGGGTTCTGGAGGTTTTTGGCTTATACTTATACTGGGCAATTCACTTAAAGATTCCATTTCAGAGCCGGCATTCTAGTTGGGACACGGGGAGGGAGACTCAACCCACCCCACTCTGAGGGGCCCGGTGAAGACAGCCTGACATTCATAAGATTTCACACTGATATGCATTATCATGACTAGTAAGGCATGAAGATTCAATAAAGGCCTTTCCACATTCCTTACACATATAAGGCATCTCTCCGGTGTGAATTCTCAGATGCACAGTGAACTCTGAGTACGGAGTGAAGGCCTTCCCACATGTCTGGCATTGATGAGGCTTCTCTCCACTACAAATTTTCATATGATGAGTAAGTTATGAGGACAGACTGAAAGCCGTTCCACATGTCTGACATACATACATACATACATACATGGGTATCCCCATACATACACATACAAAATCAAATTCTGTATTAAGAAAAAGAAAAACTTTGAACCTTGACCTTTGAACTCCCTTACGAAGTGACCATGATTAAGTAATCTTTCCAAACCTTAGTTTTCTTGCCTATAAAATGGGAAGAACTAGAGGACCCAACTGAGGCTGTTATTTAAATATTCATGTGAAATTCTCAATCTCATAGCCCAGAATCATTGATTTAACCATCCTTATTGTGCCCTGTTAGTCTTGGAAATGTATAATTTAGCAGGAGACGGACATCCACTGGCACCTGAGATCACAGACATAAACAGAATTAGACTCCCAACTGCTACTCCTTCTGAATATTTCTCCATAATATTGTTTATTGGAGCTTCAGAGGACTTTATCTTAGTGTGATTTTCAATGTAAACTCATTGGACTCACTGACCTAAGTTTCAGACACTGATAGAGCCCCTGCTTCAGCTGCTAACTTACTTATTGTCCCTAATCTCTCTGGGTTTTTGAGTTAGACATATTGTAAACTTGGGTTGGAGAAATAGTATAGCTGGTAAGGCACTTGCCTTGCATACAGCCAACCAGTTTCCATCTCTGGCACAGTGGTCCCCAAAACTATGCCCGGCAAGCTACCGAGAGTATCCCACCTGCACGACAGAGCCTGGCAAGCTACCCGTGGTGTATTTGATATGACAAAAATAGTAACAAGTCTCACAGTGGAGACGTTACTGGTGCCCACTCAAGCAAATTGATGAACAACAGGATGACAGTGCTACAGTGAAACTTATACTGGACAACTCACTCAAAGATTCCATTTCAGAGCTCTGAGACTCCATACACTCTTCTCTGAGAGGGAGTGCCTTTGCTTCCAGGTTGTTCCCTTCCCTCTTCATGTGCAGAAGGGATTCAACAAGTTCAAAGGAACAGGGAAATAGCAAGTACCAACTATGTGCCTGATACCAGGTGGAAATGTATACTTTCTGAACAAAGGATGTTCTTTTCACCATTAGTTCTCCAAACCAAGTGTATGCCTCTGTCTCCCACAGAAAGGAGGGGGACAAGTAACAAGAAATTCCGAAGCGGACCTCGAGGTGCCCAGATTGCATAGGACCTTACATTGCTGAGCTCTGATGTGTGTCTAATTTCCTAAAATGGGAAAAGAGGATGAGTTGAACGTTGGGGTCGGTATAAAAAAGCAGCACATATGTCTTCCTGGCTAATGTCTGCTCTTTTCCCACTTATTAGAGTTCATGCCGGCACCGGAAAGGAGCAGCAGGGGCCAGAGTTGTTTTTCCCCTTAGAACAACAGGGGGAATGTGCCACAGATAAGAGACGCCCGGGTGTTTTGGCTTTGGGAAACGGAAATAGAATTGCTATATACATGTCAGCTTGATCTGGGAAGCCTGACAATCCTCCCCCTGCCCCCATCTCTTAATTCTGATTACTGCCAGACTGAGCTCTATCTCTCAGTTGTGAATGCTCTTTGCAAGAAAGATTTCATTGTGAAGGAGGAGGGCTGGCCTTATTTTACCAGTAGAAGGCTATTATCTTGCAACAGCTGTTTATAGTTAACTGCAGCCCATACTTATAAAGCCTGAACGCTGGAGCCTTATTTAGTGCCTGTGGATTTGTGGTGAACAGAGTCAGACTTAACTGTTTCTTCCCCACATAGTTGATGACTTTAAGGGGGATTCAGGAGGGAGAGATCTCAAACAAAGAGGGGGAGATGGAGGCTATAGCCAGCACTAGTGGGGCGGGGACAGAGAGCTGTGACTGACTATGGTGACTATCAGGATATACTCTTCATCAGGGCAGGATTGAGTACCTTAAATGCATGGTTGAGGTGAATTTAGACCATCTGCATTCTGATGATGGTATCATTCTGCCCATTTTCCTGGGCAGGAAATAGAGGTCCCGGCAAGGAACGCTGAGCCTCGGGTCCACAGGAGTTCAGCTCTAAAGCCAGAGCTTATAGCTCCTACGTCCCACTGTGTCCTGCCTCCACTAATCCAGAAGCGAAATAGGCTAGTCTATGTGTGTGCCCCTCACTGCGCGGAGTTATGATTCATAGACAGTTTCCATCCCACAGGGCTCTCACTCAGCTGGCCAGAAAGGTGAGCCACTGCAGGGAGGGGAGATGCTGCAGTCAAAGGAACACAGTGAAAATGTACAGAAACACGTCAGCCTGTTTAAGCTAAAGAGGGTTTGCGTGGACCTAGAGAAACAGCAAGGAGGGCAGAGTTTGCCTTTTTAAATGCTCATTTCAAAAAGAGAGGGCAGCTGGCAAAAAGTTCCAGTTTGGGTTCTTGTTTTGTTTTGCTTTTGGTGGGGGCCAGGTAGACGCCAAGGAGCCTCTGACTAAAGAACTGAGGGGGCTGTGAGACATCAGAACCCCAGGAGCCCCATGGCTCTCCTACCAGGCGCATAGGCTGGATTCTCCACGAATCAGGCAGCAAGGTCATCAGGCTGCATTGCAGAAGGTCATTTTGGCTGCAGCAGGGAAGAAGTATCGCAGGGATCATGGGCAGGAAATGAGAATAAGGAGGACCCCCTAGGGAGAGCCCAGAGAAAAGCAGAGAGCCTCTGGGGAGGGGATGAGGGCACCAGTCTGGACTTGAGAGATGTGGTTTAAGGAAGAACAATGGCAAATGGTGTTCAGCTCTCTAGTCAAGCTGCTCTGGAGACTAAAGAGAGGTTAATTTTCAGCAGGAAGTTCGAAGAAACATTGCTCCAACCACGAACTCACCCCCAAATGGCATGCATTCCTGAGGGTTACAGTAGTAATGGGACGGGTAGGTGGAGGGTGGGGGAAAGGGGAGGGGGGATTTGGGGGGTGCGGGTGAGACTATACCAACTCTCTCTGTCTCTCTCTCTCTTTCTCTCATTTTCGCAGCACGTCTGGAATTTTCGTTCTCCCTTTGTTTGACTCTGACTTCTTTCCCGATGACAAAGAAAACCAAAGATTTGGAAATCTATTGTTAAGCACAAAGAGAGGCGGAGGAAGGGGGCTGTGGGGGGAAAAGTTGGCCCACTCCAGCTCTATTCCCCGCCTTGGTACCCAACAATTCACAGTGGGAAAGAGTGGCTTGCCAAAAGGCTTCCAGTGACTGGGCTAAACTTGAAGAATATGTAAAGTTCGAGATGAAAAGACAGTCCTCACTGCTAAAACAGAGCTGGGAGCTAATGGCGCTGGGGAAAGGAAACTTAACAAAGAAAAGTGCTTATTTGCAAACTCCATTTCCCTGCAGCCAATGCTCCCAGGACCTCTGGCAAAAAGAATTCCTGGACACAGGCCTTTCCATTGAGCTGTTAGTGATCTGTGGTTAATTGCCTCACACCAGGCTCCCTTCTGCAGCCTCTGCCCGGTGGGGGCAGCTTGAGAGGTCTGGGGTAGAGGTTTTGCCCTTTTAATTCCAATGTTCAACAAAATTTAAGTCTTTCAACCGTGGAACTAGCAGAAACTTTCCTTCTCCTGCTTTGAATTTCTCATTTTTACACTTGTAGGCCTGGTACGTTAGCCATAACAGGGAGAAGGGCAGTGGCAGCTGGGGAAACCTGTGGGTCTGCAGTGGTCCAGGTATTCTGTGAGCAAGAGGAGCTGGTCCATCTGGAAGGTTGGTCCAAGAGATTCTGCCATCCAACAAGATCTGCCCTACTCTGCCCTATTCTGGAGGGCGTCAGGAGCGTTCAGTGTCACTGCCTCTTGATCACTGATTTGATTCTACTGACACTTGCAGAACTGCCATCATAGGTGACATTATTTTATACACAAATAAAAACAAGTGAAGAAAACAAGATGTTTTACTCAGATAAGTCAGGATTCTCCAAAGATAAATGAGTGTCTGAGAGAGAGAGAGCAAGAGAGGGGGGGGGGGGGGGTGGAAGAGGGTAAGGAAGAGGGAAAGGGAGAGAGAGATTTAGAGGAATTGACTCTTGTGATTATGATCCCGGAACTGGCAGGTTTGAAATCTTGATGATAGTCTGGGTGACTGGAAAATAGGATCAGAGATGACCTTGTAGTCTTTAATAAGAATCCTAAAAGTCAGCAAACTGAAATGTCAAGCAGGGCTTCTGACATTGTTGTTGGAGGGAGAATTCCTTCGCCCTGGGGAAGCCTGTGTCTTTGCTCTAAGTTCTTCCATCAGCTGATTGCAGGAGGCTCCCCCATGTAAGAGAAGGCAGTCTTTGTATGAGGAAAGGAGATCTTCACTGAGAGTTCACTGATTCATATGGTAACAAATCAAACACATACCTTCACAGCCTCATTTGTACCAGCATTCTATCAAACAACTGGGTACTGTCATCTAGCCCCAAATAATCATCACTTGGAGCCAGAGAGATAGTACAGAGATTAAGGTCTATGAATGACCTGTGGTTTCTCAATTACCACCATAGTACAAAACCAGCAGCCTGCCCTGAGCACCACTGAATGTACGCCTTACCCCCTGCCAAAAGAAACCATTGCTAAAAGCATTGCCACTGCCTATGAAATGTGCCTGTGATCTGTATTGTGAGATCTGGGGGGCTAAATTCCTGTCTGAGGGTGGGTTATATTTCCTTCCCTTACAAGCTTTGAACTGAAGTCATTTTAGATCCATTAAGTATCCAAGCCCATCTTTTCACCTTTAAACTTAGTATTCTAGAGGGAATGGCTAAATCTATGCCCAATTCTGATTTCTCGCCTATTCTGATATATTTTATTTATGTATTTATGTATTTATTTATTTATTTTGCGCCACACCCAGCATTGCACAGGGGTTACTCCTGGCTTGTGCACTCAGGAATTACTCCTGGCAGTGCTCGGGGAACCATATAGGATGCTGGGAATCAAACCCGGGTTGGCCACATGCAAGGCAAAAGCCCTAACTGCTGTGCTATCACTCCAGCCCCTATTCTGATATTTTTAAAATATCAGGAAATCCTGAGAAAGAAAAAGGAAATAGCTCAATACCTCTGGATGGCTCTCCCATTGCTGGCCTGAGTCTTGGACAGGGTATTGTTGCAGAGACTAAAACTTCTGCATGGTGTCACTGTCTATGCTCTTTCTTTAATAAAATTGAAGAAGAGATGCAGGAAGACACACATTGTTTAAAAAGTCATAAATTTAGACTTAAGACATCAACTTATTATAAAAACAAATAATTGATTACTATCTCATCTTTTGTTGCAAAGTTTGGGCCAAGGTTCTATAAGGGGATGGATGAATGGATGGAATACATGGAATAAAGGTCCATAAAGAGACTTTCTAGACCTCACTAAGAGTGTTCTGATATGCCCTCACCTTCTCATTCTGCCCAATAAGGAGTCAATATTTGTAAAGAGAAGTGGAAGGTCCTGGTATAGTCCAGCAATACTATGTTGGCAACCATATGACCCAGGTAAACTCCCAAGATATTCTAAGGGAATCACAGATGAAAATTGCATAAATGTGGAGCTGCAGGATGAGACTAAATTTTGGACAACCAGGAGGACAGGTAGAGCCACAGGAAGGAGACCGTCAGAAGGGCATACTTGCTCATAAAAAGGTTGAGAAATACTGATCCATACCATCTACACCATGGTCCATGTTCAGTAATTCATGATCTACACCATAATTTATTAGTTACATGTCATTAGATATTTGAAAATTATTCTGTATATTCATGAATTCCCCAATAGACTACAGCTACTCCATAGAGTTTTAAAAAAATAGCCAAAAATTTTTGGCTACAAGTAAGTGACCACACTAGATCTCAAAAAAAAAAAAAACCCTCAAATGTTACTGATTTACTATAGGTTTATAATTCAATAGTATTTTAAGAGTACAACTTCACACCTTTCTATGTATATAAACCTCACTACACCCACCATTTGAGTTCTCCCACTAAATCTTTAATAATAGTCACTCATTACATGATAAAAAGATTCAAAAGCACAGACACAAAATAGTTAAGGGCCAGCTTGATAGCTCAAAGGGTTGGAGCACATTTTTGGAGACATGGGGGTTTAATTTCCTAGCACCACAAGGTACCCTGGAGCACTTCCAGAAGCAATCAATGCCCAAGCGCAGGGGAGTAGTCCCTGAGCACTGCTGGCTGTGACCCTAAAACAAAAAATAAATAAATAAAACAGCCATTTCAGGTAAGGTGCTGGTAGTAGTTTGTATATACTGGCAGACTGAACAGATCAAGTAGTTATGTTAGTATCAGAGCAAATATTCATGCTCAGAGAAATGTCATACATGGACTCCTGAGACATCGTGAGTAAAGTTAACTTCTACCTTTTATTCTCTAAATACTGATACTTCTTATGCCTTCTGGTGGACATTCCCAGTAACCAAAGCTGCTCCAAATCTGTGCTGTGCCTTGGTAGCATTTCTTCCTCTGGTGGTGAATAAATTGCTGATCTGACTGTTAAACTCCTCAGTCCTATGTCACTTGATAATAACTGTAAGGACCAGATCGCAATCTAGTGTAATGATTGGCATAACACTGAATAAGCTATAGCTCAGTAAGTACTCATTTAAAGAATAAATCTGTCAATAAACAAGATAGTTTATTCTCAGATGGAGCTAGACAGGTATTTGAATCCTTATGGCCATGTCTGTTCCCAGTTTTCATTGATATGAATATTAGCTTACCCATCTCCACTTTGGTTTTGAGAATGTATACATTGATAAATTTCTCCATATTTTCAAGAATACTCAGAGGTTTCTACAAATATAATGTCATTTTCTGCCACCACTATGAGATTAATTCCTAGAAGACCATCATCTGTGTAGATATAATTATCAACTATTCATCTCCCTTTCCGACAAAATAGTCCCTTCAAAGCTTGAGGAAAATGTGTTGTCTTTGTGTTTCCTCCACATTTGCTTTGATCTTTCAAAATGAAGGTGTCTGGGAGCATATTTAAGTGGAAAACATTGGTCAAAGCAGTCTATAATTTCATATCTATTGATCTGTCCTCATTTCTAGCCATTTCTTGCCATACACAGAAAAACTTGCCCACAAAAATTCAAAAGGAACTAGTTTTTGAGTAAGGGTCTAAGGACTCATGGGGCACTGAATATACATGGTCTCATCCCTAACGAGTTTACCGTCATTAAAAGGTAAATTGAGGCTTATTAACAGACTTTAAATAGTGGAATAGAATTGAGTTCTAGTTGTGTAGCACAAATCAGATGTTACTAGAAGCAGTTTGCCAAGAAGAGCCAGAAAAAGAAGTTATTTGCTTGGCTATCATAGTGCCTAGAAGACTTTTTCTGATTGTTTGTCCTTTGTGTTTTGATTTTGTATCTCTGAAACATTTACAGGCTTAGATTTGCTTATGAGAGCCACCATGGATTAGACCCATTTGAGTCTACTGGTCTATTTGTTTAAGTCACTTAATACACTGGTCTGGTTGAGAAAGCAGGGAGTTAGCATATAAGAGTGCCATGAAAATTAACAAAGGGAGTTTTAAAAGGGAGTTTTAAAACTCCTTTTGTTAACTTTGACTTATAGAAACATAAGTCAAAGAGTTTAACTGAATCTAGCTGCATGACAGGACAGGTCAAATTTGAGAAGATAACACTGAAGCTGAGAATTAAAAGAATGAGAAAGAGTTAGCCAAGTGAAGAGTTGAGCTGGGGACACTGTTATAGGCAGAAGGAAGAGAAAATTCAATGCTGAGATAAAACATGTGTTCAGAAAGTGGAAGAAGCAGAAGAATGGGAGAAGGAAAGAGTGATCCCAACACAATATACATAACATTTTTGTACCTGCATCTTTTTTCATACCTCTCTTTCCCTTGTTTTTGAGTTTTGTTCTCAATCTAGTGCATGTTTGGTTTAATATTTACCTGTGTTCTTAAAGTTTACCCAACATCATGTCATATGAAATTATTCCATCCAACACATGTATTAAAACCTCTTACCATAGTCTCTGCTATGAGCAATTTTGCTCTATCACTGTTCTCCACATAGTGGTGACCTCAGTCCACATTCTTTTCACATAGAGGAATGCAGTGATTTTTACATACATACACACACACACACACACACACACACACACACAAGTTGAGTCAAGCATTTGATTTAGCTACTCAACAGAGAGTAACAGAAAAAGCCCTCCACTCTATTTTACCTAATCCTGAAATACTTTCTTCTGTGTTTATGACTAACAACAAGGCTTTCCAGCTAATTAATGTCCTCAAGAAGACCAATAGAGGACAATGAATGTAAGCTTAGAAGTTTAGAAATATCTATAAAGGAACATATGGGAGAAAGGTTTAATGTAAGAAGATTAATACTCTCAGTTTAAAAATAACTAAGAAGATGTAAGGGATGAATGAGATTTGAATAAACAAAGCTGTGTCTAATGAAACATTCTTTGATATCAGTGGCAAAGAAAATGACATTGGACTTATCCCCGTCTTAGTGGGTCATGGATGTCATAAGCAGAAAAAACTTTCAGTAAGTTGAGGCCATAAAAAGAGTTTGTCAATATAAAGAAATCAGAACATTCTAAAAACTCTAAACAGAGTTGCCTCATCTCAGGGACTAAACTCTCATCTTTCCTCACATCCACCTTGTACTTCTGCTGGCTGGTCTCTGAACCTTGTAATCATTTCTTGGTAGGCAGCCTGGCCCCCTAGTCCTTGTCTTTTTCACTGCTGTGAACCACCCTCCCTTCCACAATAAATTGCAGGTCCATCAGTTATTCCAACTGTAAAGAAATGTGTGTACACAGAAAGAATCATTGGAAACAGGTCTCCTGTCACAGTAGAACAGCATTTTTTCTTACTCAAGTGAATGTGGAACAACCTTGACTTGATTGTATTCACTTAGTTACCCAATCACTTGCTTATTCCTTCAGTATCAAGTATTTTTTTTTCATAATTTGGCTTAGAAAACCCCATGGACCATCAATAAAAACAGCCCTTACCACTAATCATCTCTTAAAATGGTCAAGGTGAGAAGCAACTCAAGCAAATCAAGGCAGTCTTTCAAAAGAACTTGTATTTGGAATGCGTTTGTTTGCCATCTTCATACCAGATAGGAGGAAATTTTATTTTCTTTTTCCTTTTGCTGCTCAGAGGCTTAATGTTGCATCTCAGCTTCTACAACTTAGTGTCAAGTATTTATAGCAGCCACACCCAATTGTTCTTAGAGCCAGGGGACACTCCTGGCAAGGTTCTGAAAGCGAGGGAACATTCCAGTGACTTGCCTCAGTGGTCCAGGTCCATAAGAGTTATACCCAAGATGCTCCAGGAGCCAAATGGTGCCAGAAATTAGAGTCAAGACCTTGCACATTTTGGGCATGGATTCTTCCATTTGTGTGGATATAAATGAGCTATTGCCCTGAACTCTCAGTGCTTATTTTTTTATGGTATGTCCTGAAGCATCCCCAGTAGGAATTCTAGTTTTGAATAACAGGTTGTAATGTTCTTAGACCATCCCCAAATATGCCTTTCAGATTGCCTTAGGAGTATTTGTGAAATGTGGTAACAATCAGAAAAGCAATTTGGGGATCAGAGATGAATCTCAGAGGCAGAACACATGCCTCATATGTGTGAAGCCCTGGGTTAAATTCCCAGAACCATAAAAATTTTAACTAATTTACTAGACCAGAAGCACATGATTCTAAGTAAAGAATGACTAGCAATTATCACCTATAGCCAAAGTCTACTTAAGAGGTCAAAATATAAACATATAACAGGGGTATGACTCAGCATAGAGATCAATGTCATTTAAAGAAATACTTTGAATTTGTAATCTTCAGTGAAGGCAAGGTAGGCAGGTTTAGGGAAAGAAATAATTAGGATCAGGGGAAATATTTCAGTTAATACAAATTGTTCACCTAGGCAAGTATTGAACCTAGGCCAATGCATTTAATACAAGATTTGGAGGTTCATATGATAGCTCTTTAAATTATACTTAAATTTTGGAAACGTTACATAACCTTAATTTGCCTCAGTTTCTTCATTTGTATCCTGTAAAACTGTAGTGTCTAAGTATGTAGCATTTTTTTGATTCTCAGAAAAATTCATACATTATGAAACAACTCAGAAAGTTGTATGCCTTAATAGATGGCCAAAAGGCACACGAAAAAAATTCATCATCACAAATTATTAGGGAAATTCAAATCAAGATTACAATTAAATAGCATCTGACACCAATGAAAGTGGCACATATCAAAAATTCTGAGAATGATCTTTGTTGGTAGGGGTGTGGTGAAAAATGAATCTTAATCTAATGCTGGTAGAAATGCTGTCTGGTCCATCCCTATGGAAAACAGTATGGAGGGTACTCAGTAAACTCAGAATTGAGCTCCCAGATGATGCAGCAATTCCATTTTTGTATATCTGTCTCCAGGACAGGGCAACATTCATTCTAAAGAACATATGCACACCATTATTCACTGCAACACTCCGTACAATAGCTAAGATTTGGGATAGGTGGATCATGAGGATGTGATGTATATACACAATAGAATACTACACAGCTGTAATGATGAAATCATACAATTTGCAACAACATGAATAGAACTGAAAGACATCATGTTAAATGAAGGAAGCCAGAGAAGGGTAAATACAGGATAATATCACTTATATATCATGCATATGTGGTACATAGAATAATGGGATGAAGGAATACAATGATTTAAAGGGAGGGGTTACCAGATCAACCTTGGTCCAGGAGAATAGAGAGAAGAAGGAAAGAAAGAGTGGAGGTTAGAGGAAGAGTTGGGGAGAAGAGACATATGAGAAGTAACAGGAGCCAGGTCAGGGGAGTCAGGTACAAAGGTGTTATTAAGGAACAATAATCTGAGTCAAATATCCAATCCACAGAGTTAGCAACCCTGAAATCTAGAGACCTAAATTTTGACACTTCAGAAAGGTGCCTGGAAAGAGGGAAGACTTGAGGGATAGAGAGGTTATGGGAGGGAACCTGAGAACATTGGTAGAAGGATTGGGTTGCAATATAGTCTGTCTTATACTAAACTATGAATAACTTTGTAAATCATGGTGCTTTATTTTTTAATGTAGGTGAAAAGGTGTACTGTTTATGGTGAAAACTTTCTGAATGTTGGCAATTATGATCAGGATTACAATCGTGGTTATTACTACTATTATTGTTGCTAGCTATGTAATTTCAAAGGACACAACTAAATTCAGAGCTTCATTCATAAAAAGGAGAAAAGGAGAGACTAATACCTACTTGGTGAAAGAATAGTTAACTGACAATGGTAAAAGAAAAGTACCTTTCCCAGGCGTCATATAGATGTTCAATAGATGGTCCCATTCTTCAGGTTTTGCCTAAAGCTACAAAATTTCTGTGAAATTCAGGTCAGGTATGTTCCCTCACCCAGACATAAATATAGACCATGCTTCACAAGTCCTCCTCCCTGGACAAAGGTCATGATAATGGGCTGGCTGCCACCTGATGACTACACGCTTCCTTGATAACTTGTTCAATTATGGTACTTTTGACATCCCCAACTCTGGACAGTTTTTCATATCTCTTGCTCAGAATGTCACATGGGGCTACACAGGCAGGTTGGGGTGCAGTGACAAAGAAGAGGTGGACACAAGAAAGAAACTCTTGTGCCAACACCTGTCAAAGAGAAAAGCAATGACCTTTCAGTGACTTCCCTTGGGCTCTCCTTGATGCAAATCTGCAGGCAGAAGACTAGGCTGCTCTCTGCAGAAAGAATCCATCACCCAGCCGTTTCCCCAGGTCCCATTAAAATGCTGACACCATTCATTTGCACTACTTTACTTCTCATTATGCAGATATGGGCTCTTGATCAAAAGTCCCCTTGTGTAACAGCCTGATTCATCACCAGTAGCTGTGGGCCACACACCAAATTCATAATCAACTGACATTACCCACCCAGATCATTCCAAGGATGCCAAAAGCTCAGAACTCTATCTGCTATCAGGAAGAGGGACTTGCACAGGATGTAATCCCCAAATAAACCTGCTAGTTTATATAACAGTCCCCTTTGAAAGGGTTAGATTAAGAAATGATCTACTGTTTCCCTTAAATGAGCTGTATTCTCTGAAATATGACTCACGTTGACCCCATGTGGGAAACAGCCTCTGATTTGGATACACAAACACAGTGGCCCCACGCTAGTAGCTCAGGGACAAAGAGTCACTAGATGAAGATTTCTGCTTGAGCTCACCAGCTTATGATGCAGTAGCCTTTCGCCAACACCTCAGTTCGAAGTCTACAGCTCAGTGAGTGTGTGATGTTGGTCAATCATTTTCACACCACCCTCAGTTTCTTAGACTCTCTAACTGCATCATGGAGGAGTAACTTGAATTAAGTAAGAGATGGTGAGTCTCGATATGTTTGTTTTTTAAAGATAATGATTAATTAAAGAGCTGTGATTTACAAAGTTACTCATAGTGCAGTTGTAGGCATATAATATTTCAACACCAATCCCACCACCAGTGTCATCCAGTGTTCCCATACTCCCCACCCCACCTGCCACCTTGGCAGGCACGTTACAAACACCGAAAACATGAGATCTAATCTACAACCACAAAGTCTAAATATATTAAAGTTTTATATATTAAAGTTTTGTGTCTGTTCTCTTAGCAGTACTTGACTAGAACAGTGTGTTTTGTTTTTTCACAGAATGAGTCCCAATCAAGCTTGTTAAAACTAAAAGCTACCAAATTCCCAGAGAGACTATCAGATATTGATACTGTGACATATGCTTTGCAAATGTCATCACAGTTATTTTAACAAACTGCCATAACCTCATAGGACTGTTACAGGAATTTTAAAATAATACATGTAAAATTCTTCAAAAGTAGTAAGCACTCCGTAAGTGATATCCATTTGCTTCATGAATCCCTGTCAACTTTCCATGTCAAGCTTTGTTCTCTCTGAGTATGAAGATCTGACAGGAGCACTTCCTCATGGAGTATTCTGACCCAATTTCACTCTTCTGCCCCCTAGTTCACAGAACAAATAGAATAAATGCCATTGGAAACTTCCTTTGTTTTGTATTAATGTAAAGATTAATCTTATTCTGGACAAGTCTATCTTAAGTTAGAAAAAAAATACCATTTCTCTTTTGGCTCTTGTATAACTTTAACTTGATTTCTTAGCCTATCTGAAAATGATAGTTTTTCACGACTATGCCTTCCATTGAAGAAACAGTGGTGAACTAGTAGCCAAGCAACCTCTTCTTCTAGTAGAACAAGAGAGGGAATAGATGATGGGCAAATGCCCAGAAACTTTCCTCAAAGATTAAACAGAGGATTTTGTTTTGCCATATATTTTGTCTAAGGAATAAACAGTAGAGTTGCCTTACCTCAGCCATGCATGTCCTCACATCCCTCCCTGTCCCCAGAAGTAACTAAGATCTGAAATTTGTTATATAACTTTTTCTTGCGTGTTTTTCTATGGGGACATATATGAATGTTTCCACTAATAATTCGTGGTATTGTTGAGAGCATTTAAAATTTAAATAAATGTTTCCATGCTGTGCATATCATTTTATGCCTGATGGTTTGCAGTTCACATTATTGTTTTAAGATTTATCTGTGTTGATATACATACTAATTAATTCTAGTTGTAGAGCAATTCAACTTGTAAGTTAATCAGAGTTTATTTACTCAATCCCATTATATAGAAAATCTACCCATATATAAATTAGACTGATCTCATTTTTTAAAAATTGAAATAATATATATACACATATATAAACACACAATTTCCATATATATACTATGTAACTCTCATTATGAATATATTGTTGGTCCACAAATCTTATATCTTTTTAAATATATAATTGTAATGACTACTTCATAAAATATACACATCTACAGCATAATTAGATATTGACAATTTTCTCTCAAATCAGCATGCCAATTTATTGCTACTGTCAAATATGAAACCATATTCTTCATCTAAAACAATAAAACTAAAAATGAGAAATTATCCCAGGTCATATTCCATAATCATCATCCAATAAAATGAAAAATTATTGACAACCATCAGAATTACTTAAAAATTAAGGAACATGCTCACAAATAATAATAAAACCTAGAAAACACTGAAGAAGTAAACTTTCATACTATAAGCTATGAAAATTAATGCAAAAAGTGTACTTAAGGAAAAAAATATATCTCGCCCACATGGCAGAGCCTGGCAAGCTACCCGTGGCATATTCGATATGCCAAAAACAGGAACAAGTCTCAAAAGGGAGACGTTACTGGTGCCCGCTCGAGCAAATCAATGAACAACAAAAGTGACAGTGACAATAATGACAGTGC
>JASTTN010019600.1:0-11618 GCA_030324115.1 Sorex maritimensis
GGGAGGGGAGGGGAGGGGAGGGCCACACCGGCTGAGGCTCAAGATTCCCAAGTTTCTCCCGTGCCCGCCGCCCACAGGCCCAGCCTGGCTGCAGTAGGGCAGACGCCGGGCAGCAGGTGGGGACGGGGGTCGTTCTGGGGTGTGCAGGGGCACGGTGGGGGGGCAGGCAGCCGCCCGTGGGGGCGGGCCAGGGCCCCTGAGCGCCTGCTGAGGGCAGGGGTGGGAGCACACTGGGGGGGGGGGGGTCTGGCCCTTGCCTGGGGGGCCCTCACAGTGGGCGGGGTCATTCCGGCGGCCAGCCCCTGAGCGTCTCTCTGAACCCCGGGGGGACGTGCCTCAGTGACCTCATCTGCTCGTGGGGCCCCAAGATGGGAGCAGAGGAGTCGGGGCTGCCAGCAGGGCACCCCCCTCCCCACCGCTGGGGGGACCAGCCTGAGGCGCCTGCAGCCCCCGCCCTGCGCCCTCCTCCCCCCCCCCCCCGCCTCAGGGACACTCCCACCTGTGTGGGGAGGGGGCCTGGGGGCAGAGGGGCACTGGTAAGACCCCAGGTGCAGCTGAGCCCCCCGGAGTCCACCGTGCCCCAGAGAGACCCCCAGGTCCCGCTGGTCCGGCCCCTGGCCGGAGAGCCCTCCTCGGAGCCTGGAGGGGAGCACCAAGGGAGAGCACCAAGGCCCTTCCCGGCCCCCCTGAGACCCCAGTCCCTACCAGGCCCGACCCCCTCCCAGCCAGCTGGGGGCGCCAGCCCTGCCAGACCCCCTCACCCCCGCCAGCTGAAGGACTCAACCCCCCACCCTCCCGGCTCAGCCAGGGTCTCCGGGGTCTGCCTGGGGTCCCCGTGGGGCGGGGGGTGGCCCCGACACCTGGCAGAGCAGGACAGCGGCGACTCTCCCGCGGGCAGGGCGGGGGCCCAGGGCGCTCCCAGGTTCCCAGGCCGAGGCTGGAAAGTGTGATGGCTGGAAGGCGGCCCCGCCTGGCGCGGGGTGGGGGCCGGGCCAGCCCAGGGTCCTCCGCCCTTGCCCCCCAGCAGTGTGGAAGGTGGCGCCCGGCCAGTCCTGCACTCCCCCCGCACCTCCTCCCCACCGCCCCCGCACCAGCCCATGGGGGCCCATTTTGCAGAGCAGAAAACTGAGGCCCTGAGGGGTCCCCCCTCCATTCCAGAGCTCAGTGCGGTGGGGGGCTGGAGGAGGCTGACCGCCCCGCCAGAATCTCTTCCCGGGAGCTGGGGGGCTCCGGCCTGAGCAGGGGAGGCGCAGACCCACCGCTGGAGCCCCCCGCCCCGCCACGGGGCTCACGTGGGCAGCGAAGGGCCACGCGCCTCCGTGCTGGCCCCAGGCAGGCGCCAGGGAGGCCGGCACACACTGCCAGCAGTGCCAGCAGCCCGGCCTGGCGCCGCTCTGCCCGCACCCGCCCACGCCCCCTGCCCCATCCCTGGGAGGGGGGGCGAGGGCACACGCCTGGGCCCTTCCCGGGCCCCGCCCCGAAGACCCAGAGTCTCGCTCGCCGGGACCACAGGAGCTCCCACCCGGAGACGCCGGGGCGGCTGGGAGGGCAGCGCGACAAGGGGGCACGGGGCCTCGGACCCCAGCCCTGACCTCTCTCCTCTCTCACTCGCTTTCCCCTCTCGCCTCTCTCCATTTCTCCCTCCCTCTCTGTCCTCTGCCCCTGCTCGCTCGCTCTCTCCCTGTCTCTCCCTCTGTCTCTCTCTCCCTCTGTCTCTCCTCCTCCCTCTGTCTCTCTCTCCCTCTGTCTCTCTCTCCCTGTCTCTCTCTCCCTCTGTCTCTCTCTCCCTCTGTCTCTCCTCCTCCCTCTGTCTCTCTCCCTCTGTCTCTCTCTCCCTCTGTCTCTCTCTCCCTCTGTCTCTCTCTCTCCCTCTCTCTCTCCCTCTGTCTCTCTCTCCCTCCCTCTCTCTCCCTCTGTCTCTCTCTCCTTCTGTCTCTCCTCCTCCCTCTGTCTCTCTCTCCCTCTGTCTCTCCTTCTCCCTCTGTCTCTCTCTCCCTCCCTCTCTCTCCCTCGGTCTCTCTCTCCATCTGTCTCTCCTTCTCCCTCTCTCTCTCCCTCTGTCTCTCCTTCTCCCTCTCTCTCTCCCTCTGTCTCTCCTTCTTCCTCTTTCCCTCTGTCTCTCCTTCTCCCTCTCTCTACCCCTGCCTTCTTTCTCTCTGTCTCTCTTTACCTCTGTCTCTCTTTCTTTATCTGTCTCTTGCTCTCTCCCTCTCTGTCTCTCTTTATCTCTGTCCCTTTCTTTGTCTCTCTCTATCTCTCTCAGTCTCTCTGTATCTCTGTCTCTCTGTCTTTCTCTGCCTCTTGTTCTTCTCTTGCTCTCTCCCCCCGTCTCTCTGTCTCTTGCTCTCTCCCTCTCTCTGTATCTCTCTCTCTTTCCTCTTTCTCTGTCTCTCGCTCTCCCTCTCTCTGTCTCTCCCCTCTACCCCTGCTTTCTCTCTCTGTCTCTGTCTCTCTCTCTCTCTTTTTTTTTTTTGCTTTTTGGGTCACACCCAGCGATGCTCAGGGGTTACTCCTGGCTCTGCACTCAGGAATTACACCTGGCGGTGCTTGGGGGACCATATGGGATGCCGGGGATCGAACCCAGGTCGGCCGCGTGCAAGGCAAACGCCCTACCCGCTGTGCTATCGCTCCGGCCCATGTCTCTCTCTCTCTTAACTGGTGCCTCAGAGGTCAAAGAGTTGACGGTAGCTGGGAGGTGGCATTCTGGGGAGTCAGCCCAGTTCTGGGGCACCCTGGGCTCTCTGGGCCCCACTGCAGGGGACACGCCGGCCGGTCACAGTGAGAGTCCCCAGGCGTCCCTGTCCCCGCATGGCTGTGCAGTCTGACAGGCAAAGGGCCAAGAGAGGAAGCTCAAGAAAGGGGTCCCTGGCCAGGCGGACACTGGACACCCCCTCCTGCCGCCCCCCCCAGCCCGGAAGACCCTCATGATGTGCAGGGCCCCCGACCAGCCCCTCAGCCGCGGCTCGACGCCCCCCTGGGACGGCCAGGGGAGTCGGGCCCTGTCCAGGGTGCTGTCCAGGGGGCCAGGGGCGTGGGGTGCCAGAGCGGTCTGAGCCAAGGATGCTCAGAGCCGGGGCTCGGACATGCGTGTCCCGTGGCGCAGGTGCCCTTCCCCCCCCCAGGTGAGGCTGGGCGGGGCGGGGGCAGGGGATGCCAGGCCTCGATGGCCCTTGCTGGCGTCCAGCAGAGAGAGGGGCAGGCGGCTGCGGGCGGGCGGGGACGGTGGGGGCGAAGCAGGGGGGCAGCGGACAGAGCTGGGGGCGCTCGGGGACAGCCGTCGAGACTTGGGGGCGCCCAGGGAGAGAGGAGGGGGTGCCACCTGGCTCTCTGCCTCCGCCCGGCCTGCCCGAGGCCCGGCCTGTGTCTGGCAGATGGCTGTTCCCGTGGCGGCCCTCTCCCTCCCGAGCCAGCACCAAGGCCCTCCGAGAGCGCGGCGGCCAGTAAGGGGTCCGTCCGGGACACACGGGTGGGGGCCCAGCGGGGGGCGCCCATCCTGGACCAAGGGTCCCTGTGTGAGCAGTTTCGCCTGGGGCCGGGGAGAGCAGAGGGAGGAGGAGCTCACCCCCCGGGGGCCGTGCTCTCAAGCACGTCGGCACTTGGCACCGGGAGCCCGCAGGGACCCCCTCTTCAGCGCCAGCTCCCCAGGGGAGGCACTGGGGGCCCGAGACACACCAGCGCTGACGCCCCAGCACCCGACAGCCGAGGAGCACAGGCCGGGGGGAGCGAGGGGAGCCGGACGGGGCTGTGTCCTGAGCGGGAAGCACGGGGGACCCGGGGTGGCACTACCAGCATGCCCCGAGCAGGGGGACACGGACCCCAACCCAGGCCGGCTGGGGCTGCCTGTCGCGAGGGCGGTGGGGCCCTGCCCCCTGACTCTCGGGGGTCGCACTCCTGTTCCGGCTACCCCCGGCATGGTCTGCCCTGTGGGGGCTTCCCTTTGGCCAGACGGCTGCCACGCTGGGAGTGTTGTTTGTTTCCCTCCATCGTTTCAGTGCGGGAGAAAACACACACATGGTGTCTGAAGGGCCACCAGAGAGGCCGGCGGCCCCAGGGGGGGACACATGAGCGAGGATTTTTTTCTTTTTCTTTTTGGGTCACACCCAGCGATGCTCAGGGGTTCCTCCTGGCTCTGCACTCAGGAATCACCCCTGGCGGTGCTCAGGGGACCATATGGGATGCTGGGAATTGAACCCGGGTCGGCCGCGTGCAAGGCAAACGCCCTCCCTGCTGTGCTATCGCCCCAGCCCCAACGTGGGCGAGGGCCGGAGGAACGGTGACACGGGAGCGGGTGAGCGGAGGGACAGGAGGAATGACAGAAGGGGACCGCGGGCAGACAGACAGACCCGTGGATGGCGGGCCTACTGCAGGTTGGCTGGGGGCACGAACACCAGCGCGGGGTCGTGGTGGGGGGGTTGCTCAGGGCCTGCGGTACCTGTGGCCATGTGTGCAGCGTGAAGCAAGAGTAGACAGAGTGTGGGCAGTGGAAGGACGGGCAGGACGGACGGCGGGACTCGGGGATGGGGGGGCTCGGTAGCACCCCCTCAGTGACGGTGGACACAGGAGCTCAGCTGACCTCGCGCCCCCCATCCCAGGAGGTCCCTGGCCCCGACACGAGCATGCACAGCAGACGGCCAGCTCAGAGGGCAGGGATGGGAAGCAGCAGGATGGCCGGCCAGCGCGGGCTGGCCCTGCACCCTGGGTCTCTAGCAGGGCCGTCCAGCTCAGGGCTGCCCGCCACGCGGGTGGGGGGGCATCTCTGCCACCCCAAGCCCACGCGGGGGTTGCCAGAGCGGGAGGCAGCCGTCATGCTTGGGAGGGCTGGGGCCGGACGCTGACCTCGGGCAGGACGCCGCGCCCAGCTGGGACAAGCCAGGGGACAGCACGTTCCCACCCGGGCACAGCCCAGGAGCCCGGCAGTGCCAGGTTTCACTGCCCGGGGTGCAGTTTTACAACAGAGGAATGAGGCCAGCAGGATTCCTGGGCTCGTCCGTGGCACAGTGCCCGCGTGCGTGTGCGTGTGTGTGCGCGTGTAACACGGGTGTAAAAGGCGTGTGTCGGGGTTCGAGTGCACAGGCTGGGACTCCACCGCGTGTGTCCCAGCATGCGGCGGACGTGAGTGTGTGTCTGAGCACGGCTGGGTGAGTGTGCGGTGGTGTGAGCTCAGCGGCACGACCACACAGAAAGGTGTGCACGGAGCACGGAGGGGCGCGTGGAGGCGTGCGGCTGGCGAGGGCTTCACGGAGAGGATAAGCGTCAGCCCCGGCACCCCAGCCGCCCTCTAGGACAGGGATGGCCCCAGATGCCCCAGGAGTCCCGGCTCCTTCCCGGGGCTTCCCCTGCTGTCTTCCCGCCTGCTCAGTCTCCCGGGGGCTCCCTGCTGCCCCACTGACCCCTCCTCAGAGCCCTGGGGGCTGCCTACAGAGGGGGAGGCCTGGGGGGCGGCTCTGGGCCGTTCCCCTCCCGGGGCTCCAGCCCGCAATGGGGTCTCTGGCTGGACAGACAGATGGACAGACGAGGAGACGCAACTGGTGTGTGGGCGGAGGGTCAGATGCACACGCAGGGCGATGGGAGGGTGACGGACAAACAGACGGAGGGAGAGACGGGTGGACGGGCAGAGGGCAGGTCGAGTATGGAGAGGCGGGAGGGCGGGCAGTGACAGAGGGACAGGGGGATGGACGGACGGTGGGAGAATGAACCAAGAGGGAATGGGTCGGCAGGTGGATGACCGGTCAGCAGGCGACAGACGGACAGGTGTGAGGATGGAGGACGGGTGGCCAACACGTGGATGGACGGCTGGACGGACGGGCAGGTAGCTGGGCAGTGTGTGGGAAGGTGGATGGCCGACGGACAAACGGACAGAGCCGGACATGGACAGGTGGGCAGGTGTGTGGGCAGATGTGCAAGGGGAGGGACGATGGATGGACGGGTGCCGCTTAGGTGGGCAGATGGACGGGTGGGCAGGTGTGTGGGCAGATGAGCGGAGGGTGGACGGGAGGGAAGAGAGAGCGAGCCCGGCCCCCCAGGGTGCTCATCTGGAGCCCTCGCCAAGCCCTGCAGGAGGAGGGCCCAGGGCTGGCCCTGCCTGCTGTCCGGGCTCCGGCTCCCTGGAGGCCCCGATGGGCCCCCTGTGTCACCGAGGGCAGACAGGCCGAGAGGGGCTTTCAAGGGCACAGGGCAGAGGCCGGCCGGCTTCAGGGCCCACCGAGAAGTGGACGGGGGCAGGCAGCGGAGGGCTCTGCAGACGGAGAGGGGCTGTGTCTGGGCAGTGTGTCCACTGCAGGGCTGCCAGGTGTCCCCACGGTGGCTTTGGACTAGTGTGTGTGTGTGTGTGTGTGTGTGTGTGTGCACGCATGTGTGCACGTGTGTGCGTGTGTGCATGTGTGTGCGTGTGTGTGCATGCATGTGTGTATGTGTGTTCGCGTGCACATGTGTGCATGTGTGTGCGTGCATGCATGTGTGTGTGTGTGCGCGTGCACATGTGTGCGTGTGTGTGTGTGCGCGTGTGCTGGGGGCAGGGTGCAGCCAGGCCCTGGCGTGCAGAGGCCTTCCTGGGAGGGGGGCCCTTGAAGGGGCCTGCCAGCTTGCCAGAGTCCCTTCGCTGGTGGCAGGAGCCCTAATTAGGGGCAAGGCCCCGTCTGCCCGAGACATTCCCTGCTCTCGGGGGGCCGCAGGCAGAGCCCTCCTTTGATGTCACGGTCCTTAAACCAAGTGGGGCCTAATTGCCACAAGGTACGGAATGTTCTGGTGGCGTGGGGGTCTGCAGACTGCTCACAACGCCACAAGAACCTTGGCGGGGGCAGGCAGCCTCGCTCCCCATGGGAGGCCACTGGGGGGTGGGGCGGCGTGGAGGGCGGGGGTTTGGCTGCTCTGGCATGCAGACTGGACACACACACACACACAGGCACACACACAGACACACCCAGCTTTCCTGAACACTCACATACACACAGACACACACAGCTTCCCTACATACACACACTCACACACACAGACACGCCAGCTTCCCTACACACAGTCTCATATCTACTTCCCTACATAATCATACTTGTACACAGACACTGGTATATTTAAGTATACACATGTAGGCATACGTGTATGTACACACTAATATAGCCACACATACCTAACATAGCCACACATGCGAGCACACACTTGCATGTGCACACACATGCAGGCACACATGTGTTTATGCAACATACACATGTACACATATACTATATACACTACAGCACTGTAGCACTGTTGTCCTGTTGTTCATCGATTTGCTCATGCGTGCACCACTCGGGCACCAGTAACGTCTCCACTGTGAGACTTGTTACTGTTTTGGCATATTGAACACACCACAGGTAGCTTGCCAGGCTCTGCTGTGTGGGCGCGATACTCTTGATAGTTTGCCGGGCTTTCTGAGACAGGCAGAGGAATCGAACCTGGGTCAGCGGCATGCAAGGCAAATGCCCTACCCGCTGTGCTCTCACTCCAGCCCTTTACTACACTATATACATACACAGACTCAAAAATATGTGCACGCATAGACACACGCTCTCATTCATAGATGCACACGTGTTTTAGTATTTGTGTGCATGCGTCTCCGTACAGAGGTTTGCACACATGCATTGTGAGAGCGTGTTTGCACATACATGTATGTGGCTATGTATGTGTTTGTGTATGTTCCCCAAGGGGAAAGGTGATGCAAAGCTGCTACCCCGTGGCGGGGCTGAGAATGAAGCCCCCTCTCTGGGTTTGGGCTCCGGCCCAGCTCCCACCCCTGGCCACCTGCAAGTGTTAAGAACAGGCCCGAGAAGTAACCTTGTGGCCGTGGCCACCTGTGAACCCCTGTATGACCTGTCCTGGCCTCTCCCACCAGAGCCCCTGGCTGCCCTCTCCCTTCCATCCCGAGGGGGGGTGGGGTAGAGCCGGGGTCCCCCAGCCAAGTTCACCGGGCCACAGAGAAGCAGCACCCCCACGGCCCAGGGCTCTGGCCATCCCATTTGTCTGAGGGTCACCAAGAGGGGCCCTGGGGCCCCGAGCAGAACTTAGGAGACACCCCCCAAGAGCAGAAAGGATTCCCTGGGTTCCTCCAAGACCAAGTCCTCTCTCTTGACAAGCACAGGGGTGTGATCGAGGGTACACTGGCTTTTCTCCCAAATCCCGCAATGGAACATGGGATGGGTTCTGCGTACCCTGAGATGTACCATCTTGGGTGTGGCAGGTGGGGGGGTCACCATCTTGGGTGTGACTGGTGGTGCATCATCTTGGGTGCAGCAGGTGGGTGGTGTACCTTCTTGGGAGTGGCGGGGGGGGCACCATCTTGGGTGTGGACCTGTCACTTAAACCGTTTTTAAAATTGCGAGCCTCTTTCGGTGAGAGCCCACGTTCCAGGCACACCCACAGGGCTGGTTTAAACCCCGAGTGGTGGGCACTCTGTTTGCTTTGCAGAGAAGGGTCCGGGGTGGGTCTGGGGGCAGGCGACTGGAGGTCACATCAGCAGGAAGGGCAGGGCACGAAGCCGGCACGGCAGGGCTGAGCCTGGCTCCCGCTGTGCCGCCGAACCCAGCCCCTGGCGCCCGCCACCGGGTGCAGATCCCGACTCTGTATGGACGGTCAGGGGCGGCCTGACCCAGGGATGCGCAGAAGCTCCGAGACAGGCATCTGGGCCGGGCCCTGGGTGGCTCCGCCGTGCCGGGCTCTGGGCTCGGAGAGGCTTCCCCGCCGGCTGCTGCCATGAGCTCATTACGGAAGGGGATTATCGTACAAGGCAACTGTCCAAACAATAAATTAAGCTGCACTATTTAGCACTTAATTATCCTCTCTCTCATCCACTTCCCTCGCTCCCGGCCTGCCGGGTCTGGGCCCTCTGGCCAGATGCTGCATCTTCCCCCGCCTCCCGCCCCGCGGCCCCTTCAGCACGGAGCCCCCCCCCCCCCAGACCTTCTCCGCATCCCCCCACCCTGGCCTGGGCCAGCCTGGAGGCTCGCTCTGCTCCCAGCCCCGCCCGCTCGGCCCTGCGACACGGTGTCTGACAGGGATGCGGGCCCTGGGGGCAGTGTCCAGCCGCCCTCCTGCGCCTGGGCCCCAAGGACGAGGGTCCCTCTGGCCCCCTGCTGAGCAGACTTGGGGTCCTGCCCCCCACGGGGGCACTGCTAGCTCCCAGCACGCCTCCCCGGCCCGGCTCCTGTGCCCTCCGCTCTCTGGGACTCCTCGCGCCCCCTCCCCACCGAGCACCACCGCCAGGCGGGTGTCCTGGAGGATCTACTGCCCGAAGCCCTCCACCGCTTCCCGCAGGAAGTGACCCTCACGGACGGACGGGACGGAGCCATGCGGGGAGCAGGGGCCGCCTGAGCCCCGGGGCCGCCTGGCTGGGGTGGGCGGATCTTAAGGGGTCCCGAGGGGCCTCGGGGCTGCCCTTTCCCCACGCAGGAACTCCTGGCTGTTCCCGGAAGGCCCTGAGGAGCGAGTGGGAAAAGCACCTCCTGAGCCCTCCAGCCGCCACGTCGCCCAGCCCACGGCCACGGCCTGGGCCTGCACCGTCTCACAGCGACGGGGCCGGGGCGGGTCAGGCTGGCCGGCGGGGGGGCCCTGCTTACAGCCCCCCTTGCTGTGTGCACAGGAGCGGGACCACAGGAATCCGCCTGGCTTCCCCCCTCCCCCCCCCCGGCCCCGCAGCCTTAAGTCGCCATGTCCGTGAACAGTCCAGGGGCCGCTGTGTGGATCCGAGCGGGACGGCAGAGGACATGGGGGGAGGGGCGCAGGGGCGGGCGGGGAGGGGGTGCCCCGTGCAGGTCTGCAGGTGCGCGCCCAGCGGGCCTGGCGAGGGGCTGGGCGGGGGCGGGGCTGCGTCGCCGCCGTCGCCGCGTCTCTCCCTTCCATAAGGGGGAGCTTGTGCACAGACGATCCCGCCAGCCCGGCAGAGGCCGCAGAGTCTCAGGGCGGCAGGCCCGTGGCCCTGCCCGTGCCCCCAGCCCCCTGCGCTGGGAGAGGTTCTCGGGGCAGGGGGGACGGGGTGCAGGGACCCGCGCAAACGGACTCACTCCCCCAACTCCAGGCAGGCAATGGAGACAGGTGCCCCGGGGAAAGGACCCAGCTCTGCCCGCAGTTAGGACGGTGCAGCCCCGCGGTGGCACTGCACCAGCCCGGGGATCGCGGGGGTACGCGCCTCCTGGGGGTCCCGCTCCCTTCCTGCGGGGCAGAGAACAGCATGGGCCTGAGGAGGGGACGTGGGGGGCCGCTCCCAGCTGCTCGGGAGTCCACGGAAGGTGAATCAAGAGGCTGCGGTGGGCCCTGAGGAACTGCACACCCACGGGAATCGGCTCCAGGAGCCCCACGCTGCCCGCACCTGTGGACGGGGCCGGAGCCATGCGGCCGGGGAAGGCCCGCGCCTTGCACGTGGTGGGGGGCACCTCTGCGCCCCCGAGCCCTGCAGGAGGGGTCCCTGAGCACAGCCGGGTGTAGCCCAGGGTCCCCCGTCCCCGGGTCCCCAGGTGCTCAGGCCACCCTGCACTGCCTGTGGGCGCGTTTGCACGCCCCTTCGGAAGACCCCCTCCCCGGCCCCCGAGCATCTCCGATCCAGGTAGGACCAAACGCCCGGCAAAGGCGACTCGGGAGAGTGATGGTGGGATAAAAGGCCACGCACGTGCCGGCCTGGCGGACACAGGGCAGATGCGAGTGAGCGGGGGCCGCTGGGGAGCACTGTAAGGCCCCCCTCCACCTGCGCAGACCTTCCTCCTGGCCCTCCCCAGCTGTGGTCCCCCGAGCCCCTCGGGACGCCCGCCCGGCAGAAAGGCGCTGGGTGCTCCAGCCAGAGCAGGAGACAGTGAGGTAGGGGGGCCCCTCCCCGATCCACCCCGCAACCCCGCCACGTCCCTCCTTCCGGAACACAACCCCCCGGCACCCGCCGGTGCCCGTCCCAGGTACCGCGTGCCTCCCCGGCCCCGAGAGCTCCCGTGCCCCCCACTCCGGCCCTCCCTTAGGCTCTGGGCGTGCACACGTGCACACACACACACTTGCATGTACATGCACACACGTGTACTGGCATGCACGCACACACGCATGCACACACACAGAGCAGCGCCCCCTTGGGGGGGACAGGGGCAGTGCACCATGTAGGGTCCCTCTTAGAGTCCTTGAAAAGAACGGAAACGAGCCAGAGAGGTCAGACAGCGGGGAGGGCACTGGCCTTGCCTGTAGCCCACCAGCTCCCATGCCCGGCACCCCAGAGGGTCCCCCGAGTCTGTCAGGAGGGATCCCTGAGCACTGAGCCCTGAGCACTGCTGGGAGTGGCCCCCCCCACAGTGTAAATACGGAAGCAGACCTTTCCCCTGATCAGACACGGTGAGCTTATGGGGATTCTTGTTTCCTGGCCTCAGCGGGCGCTGGCGCTGGCGAAGGCAGGCCCGGCGCCCCAGCCCCCCACCCCGGGCAGGGCAGCCGCTCCCTGCAGCGCGCGAGGCTCTGGGGTGACCCCGAACCACGTGGGCTCCTGGGCACTGCCTCCCTCTGTGGGCCAGCAGGTGTGCAAAGGAAGCTGCTCCCCGGGGCAGTCCTGTTCCTGGAGAACAACTCCTGTGAATCCCCGCCGGCGAATCCCCCCACATACACCACACACACACACACACACACAC
>JASTTN010019600.1:21105-31105 GCA_030324115.1 Sorex maritimensis
GCCCCCCGGACCACCAGCCACTGCCCGTCTGTGTGCTCAGCGGTGGGGAGGGCTCACACCCCTGGCATCGGGCCCCTCCCCCGCCCCCAGCTTCCGTCTCTGTCGCAGGCACTGGAAGGGCACCGCATGCCGCAGTCTGGCCAGAATCCCGCACCCACGGGCGGCACGGGGATGGTCACGCCCGAGGAGATCGCGGGGTGGGGCACAGCGCTGACCTTGCACGCGGCTGCCCCGGGCCTGGCCCAGAGGGTCCCCTGAGCACCCCGGGGAGCCGCTGGCCTGGAGACTCTGCCCACCGGGACGCCCCAGGCCAGGGCGGAGCAGCTCAGGACCCCCGGGCTGCAGGCCGGAGCCTCATCCTCTCGGGCAGCCAGGAGCACCGTGCCCCTCACCCCTCAGCTGGGCGCTGGGCAGGGGGACGCCCGCTCTCCACCCTGCCTGGGCTAGGGCAAGGCTGGGCGTGAGGGTCCTGCTTCTCTGACAGTCACCCCAGAGACCCCTGTGCATGGCCGTGTCTCAAGTCCCCGAGTCTCATCCAACCTGGGTTTGTTCTAATGCCCGGGGGCTTGGGGGGGATGGCGAAGGGGGGATAAAGTCACCCAGCCCCAGACCTGAAGGAAGAGAGTCCTGTGGGCAGGGCCTTGCATGCACCCCATTGGCCAGGGCGAGCGGGCAGGGCCCCAGGCTGGGTTCCTGGTTCTCAGAGGACAGGGGGAGTCGGAGTGTGGGGGCCTCCTCGGGGGCTTCCAGAAGGCGAGGGGAGGAGGGGGCAGCGGGGGTTCTCCCAGGGCCCTGCCCAGCCTCCCGCTCTGGTCCCTCAGACGCAGCACTGCACGTCTCCGAGCCTCATGTCTCCTCCTGGACACGTGGCCACCCCCGCAGGCACTCACGCCTCCCCCGCCCTCAAGCCAGGCCTCTGGACACATCAGCGACAATGGGAAGCCGGGAGGCTGTGCGATCTTGGGCGGTGCTCTCAGCTTCTCTGGGCCTCAGCTGACTCATCTGTGAAATGGGTCCCAGAGGGCCCATCCCAGCTGGAGAGAGGTGAGGCAGCGGGCGAGGGGGCCCAGTCAGGGGGCTCTGCTCCCTGCCGCCCAGCACTCCCAGGGAGCCTTCCCTGCACCCTCCCCCAGCTCTGCCCCCGCCCCCACCCTGGCTCAGGCCGCCCGTGCCAGGCCCTGGTTTGCATCTGGGGGGGGGCTCCAGCCAAGGCTGTGGCGGGCACGCCCCTCTGCTTCCCGGACTCTGAAGGGGTCTCGACAAAGCGTCAGAGGCACGGCTGCGACAAAGGCAGGAACAGCACCGAGCTGGCGGAATTCCTGGGCCCCTCTGGAGCGTGTGTCAGCACCCCGACACACACACACACACACACACACACACACACACACGCACCCCCTTCCCGCCCACACACCCTGAGGTGCCCGGGGCTGCTATCTGGCATGGAGAGGAAGTCTGGGGACCACCCCTGACTCGAGCCAGCTCCAGGACAGATGCGGGGACTCTGGGAAAAGACCCCCCATGCCCTAGGCACACACACATGTACACACACACGCACACACGTGCACACACATACACACATGCACAGACACATGCACACACACGCATGCCCACACCCACCCACACGCACCACATGCACGCACATACACATGCACACCCATAAACACACATGTGCACACGCACATACACACATGCACATGCACACACACATGTGCACACACATGCACATGCACACACATGCACACCCACACCCACCCACATGCACCACATGCACACACAGAGACATACATGTGCACACGCACATACACACATGCTCACGCACGCACACACACGGTGTGAGTAGCCAGAAACAGACCTTCCTGGAGCAAAAGCATATGTGACGTGTGCAAAACGGCCAGTGTGAGCCTTGGGAGGGGACTGAGTGGATCTGAACTGAACTCACCTAATGGCCACGTCAGTGGAAAGTGTGACCCGCTCCAGGCCGCGTCCCTGAAGGAGGCCTCGCTCCCTGGGCAGACAGACCCCTGGGACCGCCGACTCACCAACGACACAGAGCAGCAGGGGCTCATGTGAGTGTGTGTGTAACATGGCGTATGCCTGAGTGTGGTCTGTGCCTGCCAGCACATGCGTATGATCGTGTCTTTGCAAGCATGTGTGGTCAAATGGGTACAGTGTACTAGCGTGGGTCTGTAATCATGTTTTGTCCATGTGCACAGCTGTGCATAATCCACGTGTGTATGATCAGGGATCTGTATCCTCAGGTGTGTAACTGTGTGATCACGCATGCACTGCTGTGTTCACACATGTCTGATCATGTCATGTGTAGGGCTGAGTGATGGGGGGTGCATTTGGGCAACCATGTTGTATTCCTGTATGGTTGTGGGTGTCTGCGGGTCCTTGTGTGGTCATGTGAGCTCATGTGTGTGACTGCATGTCTGACTGTCTGGGTGAGAAGCAAGATGCCACTGACCCTTGTCTGTTCTCTTCTGGTGTTTGTTGGGGGCCATGCCCCACGGGGCCGAGGGTGCCGGCCCTCTGGGCCATCCTGCCATGTTTCCCACCCCGCAGCTGTCACCCCTGCCTGGCCTGGGTGGGGTGGGCCGGCAGATGGGGAGGTGGGAGGTATCCGCCACATACCAGTCACCCAAACGTCCCCCAGCAGAAAGAAATGCACAAACACGCGCCAGAGGATGTGTTTCTAGAAGATTCCCTCCACTAAGACGAGGGGCAACGGCGGAAGCGGAGAAGACCCAAGGGCCCCCACCCAAAGGCTTCCCCAGCGAACAGGGTCTGCGGGGTCCCGGCAGCGGGGAAGAGAGCCTCACCACGGGGGTCCAGGCTCCCTGGCCCCGCCCCTCGCCGTGTGCCCCTGACCGGCCTCTGCGCCCCGGGACGAGCAGTGGGGTCCACGCAACACAGCCCCAGGGCCGGCTGCCAGCTCCTCCCACGGCAGCCCAAGCTCTCTTCTGACCCCCCCGCCCCCCAGGCAAACGGGCAAAGTGACACCGTGTCCCTTCCGGGCTCTGGCAAAGCTGGTTCCCAAGTGAGCCGTAAGTGGCGTCCACACCTTGTCTTCCCAGGCCATCCTTGCAGAGCCCAGACCACAGGAGGGATTTTGGAGAAGGGGCCAGAGCCACAGCACAGCGGGTGGAGCCCTTGCCTCGGAACCTCCAGATGCCCAGAACCCCATGTGGCCCGGATGCCTCCAGGGGTCAGCCCTGAGCACAGAGCCAGGAGTCAGCCCTGAGCACAGAGCCGGGAGTCAGCCCTGAGCACAGAGCCAGGAGTCAGCCCTGAGCACAGAGCCGGGGGTCAGCCCACAGAGTGGGGGTCAGCCCTGAGTGCCGGTGACTGTGTCCCACAGACAAGAAAACCCCAACAATGATTTTCAGGGTTGGGGCATGCTTGGGGGGCCACGCGTGGGCCCTGTGGGGGGAGGGGTGCAGGGCTGACCCCCAGCCATTAGCACCGCCAAGCACAGCCCCAACACAAACACACCAACCCTCCCCCAAAGGCCAGATCCTTTGAGCACCAGCCTTGCCTGCGGCTCCCTCCGTGGGACCCGCCACCCTGGCAGAGGGGCAGGGGCGGCACCAAGAGCCGAGGACAGGGGAGTGCCCGGGCTCCTGAGTGGAGGAGAAGCCCAGACCCAGTGTGAGGGCGGGGGGGGGGGGGGGGGGGGGGGGGGGGGGGGCCGGTGGGCGGGGGGGGGGGGGGGGGGGGGGGGGAAGAGAAGAAAAGGGAATCTGGAATGTGTTTCTACTTACTGTCCATTCCAGTAAGACGAAACGGCCTCTCCCGAGAGCACGTGTTCCTGCTTAGGCCAGAAACTGTATATATTGGTCTACATCCAGGACGGCTGATGTGACATATTACTCCACATGACAAGATTACTACAACCTGCGTTCTCCGCAGGAAGGCCAGCTGCCACGCTCTCGGATGAAAATTTGTTGTACAACAAAAGTACATCATAATTTCAAGCCCGTGGGGGCCAGGCCTCGGGATTTTCAAAGGGAAAAACCTCAGATGCCTGCGGTCCGGGGCTGAATCTGCCACACCCCCTCCCCCCCAGACACACACGCAGCCCCCCTCCAGCCCCTCCCCTCCACCTCACGACACACGCTCCTGTGCGGTGCGGTCAGGACAGGGGAAAGGGGGAGCCTACCCGCAACCGGCATCCTCCACTCGAAAGCGCGAAGGACACCCCCCCCACACACACACACACGATCAAAACCCTGAAATTCGCACCAGCTCACGGGGCTGGAGAGACTGTACAGCCGGTACGGTGCTTGCCAACCCGGGTTCCATCCCCGGCCCCCCTGAGCCCCACCAGGAGAGACCCCTGAGTGCAGAGACAGGAGTCACCCTGAGCACTGCTGGGTGTGGTCTTCAAGCAAAACAAAACATGACACAGAGCCCCAGATGGACTCGAACCCCAGAGGTTTCCCACCTGCGGGAGCGCCGGGCCAGGCCTGGCTCGGGGACCAGGAGTGTCCGCCTCCCCAGCCCGGCCTTTCGGAGCCGTCACGAGCACAGCTGCGGGACTCCCTCCAGACCCCCCAAAACCACAGGCCCCTGCTCGGCCCTTGTCTGCGCTGAGTTCCGTGACGAGGCCGGGCCGGGCTCCAGCCCCCTCCTCTGGCCCTGTCCTCGGCTCCGACACAGCCCTGCGCCCCGCGCCGGCCGGCTCTGTGGGGATCACCGCCGGGAGGGCGACCCCTGAAATGTGATCAGTCAGCGCATGGCAACCGGGAAGCTTGTTTTTTTTTTTTTTTTTTTAAGACTCTTCACCCAGCAAGGTTGGAGGAAGAAAAGGTGCAAAGAATTGGAGGTAGAGCAGAAAACGCGGGGCTCGGAGGCTGACCCGTCTCGGCGTGACACCGTTCCTCCCGCGCTTGGAAACTCGGGTTCCAGGGAAACGTGAAGTGCTCCCCTCTGCTCTCCCTCCTCACGCCTCGTGCCGGCCTTCCTCCCCTCTCCGGCCCCACTGCCTCTCCGGCCACCTGCCCGGACACCCTCCCCCATCACAGACACTCGCAGGGTGATGTGAGAGAGGCGCCTCTGAGACTCCCCAGGGAATTAGCACACACGTGCGCACACACACCTGCACATGTGCGCACCCGTGTGCCCACACAAACACAGACATGCATGCACACACATGCACATGCACACACACGACCACTAACTACCCAGGCCTCATTCCCGTTTCTTTCTTTTCTGGGGGGTGCACCACACCTAGTGGTACTCAGGGCTTACTCCTGACTCTGTGCTCGGGGATCACTCCTGGCAGAGCTCAGGGGGTCCCCGGGGGTGCCAGAGATTGAACCTAGGCCAGCCACGTGCAGGGTAAGCACCCTGCCCTCTGTGCTCTCTCCCCAGCCTGCCCCGCCCCACTTCTGACCCGCGCTCCTTCTCTCACACTAGCTGGCTCTTTCTTGGACACACGGGAAATGTTCCGGCAAGAGGGACTCCATGAAGCCCTCCTCTCTTTCAATGACATCAAACTCCAGCTGAATTTGCCCTATCCAGGGCAAAGAAAAAAAAAGAGAGAGTTGGGGCGGCCAGACCCGGGGAGGGGGGGGGGTCTATCTTGGGTGACCGTCGAAAATCTATCTTCTTAGAGTTTTTTGGTTCAATAAAACCTGAAACATATTTTGCCTGGCATTTTTCCTCTGGATTTTTAAACCCGTGTGCACTTTACAGCAAATGAAATCCATATGCTCCTGCTTCATTGATACTTAAGCCATTAAGACTCTGTTTTGTAAGAACACTTTGATGTCCGGGGGCCTTCGCGCGCTCTGGAGGGCTTCGGCTTCCAAACAGGAAGTTTTCTCTTCTCGGGGAGTCCACCCAACCAGGGCCAGCTCCCCCAGAATGTGGGACAGCGAGCAGGAAGTGGTTGGGCCCGGCCACAGGACAGCCCCCAGACCCCTGTCCCCAAGGCTGAGCAGGGTGTGTGGTAAGGAGCTGGGGAGCCGGGCAAGGTGCCGGGGTCATTAGTGCCCTGCCCACACCCTGGGCACCCGAATCCAGCTCCCAGTGTGGACTCCACAAGCCCTGGCCTGCTTATTGCTTTCATGGGCATCACACGAGCCGGGAGAAGCAAGGGGGGGGGGGGGGGAGAGGGAGAGGGGGGGGGGGGGGGAGGGAGAGGGGGGGGGGGGGGGGGGGGGAGAGGGGGGGGGGGGGGGGAGAGAGAGAAAGGGGGGGGGGGGGGGGTGTTTGGGGATAAAGAGGATGCAAAGGAAGAAGGTTCAGAGGCCACTTCTGGGGTGGCTGAAGACCCCGTCCCCCCCAGCCATCAGAGGCAACTCCTTGCCACGTGGGGTCTGGAGGCCCCCACCCAGAGTGGGAGAGAGGAAGGACTGGAGCCCAGCAATCTGCAGGGAGCCACTTCTGCCACTGACTCACTGGGGGCAGTGAGCCCCCGTCCAAGCCTCAGTTTCCCCAGTTGGCAGCACCCCCCCCCAGGCCTGTTAGAAGTCACCCCTGGGGGCCTGGGGGATGGTTCAGAGGGAGGAAGCCCTGAGTTCCAAGCACTGCTGTGGAGACTGTGGGGGGCTGCCCCCGAGCCCTGAGCCCAGCAGGGCCAGAGACCCCACAAGGAGAGCCTATTCCTAGCAGAGGGGGAGGGCGCCCCAGCCCTCGTGCCCTTTGCCCTCCAGCACTGTGCCCATAGACCGCCCCCCGGGTATATCTCTGGGGAATGGGCCCTCTCCCCTCCTGGGGTGAGGGGGGGTCGGTCCCGGCCCCTCCCTGGCTACAGGTAGGATACTCTTCTCTGCAAACTCAAATCTTGAACCTGAGGCTAAAGCACATGCAAAGGGCTGGGGGCCAGCAGCCCGGGCCGGGAGTGTCTGTTTGCTGCATGACCCACCCCAGTCCTGGGACCCCCTCCCCACCTGACTCCCATTCACAGGTGAGGCCTCGCCTTCCCAGCTCCTCCCCCAAGAGCCCCTTTGGGCTCAGGACAGAGCAGAAGCTGGCCCCCCGGACAGGCTGCCAGGGGCCTCCCGGGATGGCGCCCCTGACCTGACGCGTGCTTCCCCCCTACACTGGCTCACAGGGCCCCAGGGGCCCGAGGCCCTGCCTCCTCTCTGCCCGCCGAGGGGGAGCACCCCTGTGCCTCCGAGCTTCCCAGGAACTAACTGCAAGGATGCATGGAGGACCCAGGCTCGGCCCACCAGCAAACCTCCTTCCAGGGTGCGGTCAGTGGCCACCGCTGGGCTGGGCCCATGTTTATCCCTAGTAGATCTTGTTTGACATTTGTCAGAACTCTGGGGAAAGTGAGGCTCCCTTCCAGCTGGGCTTGCTCAACTGGTCAGTTTAGTAGCCCTGGAGCTTCAGGGAGGCAGAGCCGGGAACTGCCAGCGGAGAAAGCACTGTTGCTATTCAGGGAAGGGCAGAGACCAGAGGGCACAGTTTAAACCCCTGGATCCAGCCATACCTGAAACCCTCCCGGGCCGGCAGGGAATCAATATGCAATCCACTTACTCCAGCTGAAGCAGGGTGCTGTCTCAACGGGCAGACCTGTGATTGGTACGCCACCTTATGCCCTGGATTGCTCATTTGAACAGCCTTGTGCCCGCTCCCTTAATCCTCGTGTCCTCTTACGTCTCAGCCAGCCAAATCCAGACCCTCTGTCAACCCAGCGGTTGGCCCCCCTGCTTCCAGCGGACCTCATGGTCTCCAAGCTCGAACGGGTCCTTGAGGAAAACACCCAGGGTCCCGTGGAGATCTCCCTCCCTCCCGGCCAGTGTGGCAGCCCCCCCCCTCCTCCCCTCCTCACCGAAGGCTCTTGCCTGGCTCAGAGAGTTGGACTCCTGTGCTCACCCCATCACGGATACACACAGCAAAGCACCAGGCTGGGTATCTTAAATGGAGACAATTTTAATATCTCTGTGAAGCTTCAACAAAGCTGGGGCTGGGGGTGCTACCCCTCCTTCCACATTCTCCCCTTTTCTGTGCTCAAACCCCCTCCCCGATTAGAGATGTAGGTAAAACTGTGTCATCCTGGGGCTGGAGCGATAGGACAGTGGGCAACGCACTTCCCTTAAACACAGCAGACCTGGGTTCTATTCCCAGCATCCCACATCATTCCCCCAACCCCCCAGGTGTGCCAGGGTGACCCCTAAGCACAGAGTCAGGACTTAGCCCTGAGCACCGCCGGGTATGGCCCCTGAACAAAAACCAACCAACCAATGACCCTGTGCCCTCTCTCTGACAGGGTGGGCTGCTGCTTCTTATCCTACACCAGCTCTTCACCCTATTCGAAGCAGAGACCAGCACACGTGCATTCATCTCGTTTCCCAACCCCCCTGCCTGCTCCCCATGGTTGGGGCTGTCAGACTCACAGGTAACAGGCTCCCCTGGGATAGCACAGGTGTGCAGGTGGCCCGCCAGGAAGGAAGCAGCCCAGTTAGGAGGCGCTGGGGATAGAGACCCACTGGCTGAAACACAGTAACTGGTTGCCAGTCATGCTGATACAATGTATCAACGCATTAGCCGCCTTCCCACGCCAGGACTGGAGGGAACCTACACAGTCTGCATCCCCCCCATTCTCAACGGTGCACCCCTAAAGCATTCCAGCCACAGCCCAAGGACATTCTTGAAAGGGAACTGGAAGAGAGTGGAGAATTTCTGCAGCCCCTCATGTCAAGGGCTCTTCCCTCTAACCAGCCCTCTCTGGGTGGCAAACCAGGACCAGCACTGCCCCCGGGGGAATCCATCCCGTGTAGCTTCAATCCCTGGAAACTGCCTGTCCAGTCTTCTGGCCTCAGGGCCAGGAGGAGGAGGAGGAGGAGGCTGTGAATCTAGGACACCTCCCTCCCCTAAAAAGATCCCAGCTCCGATCACTGGGGGAGGGAAACCTCCAATCGACTGGCACAGTCTCTAAAAACCCAGGCGCGGATTTCCCGGCAAGCAGACCCCAGGAAGAAAAGCATGGTCTGCAGGTTTGTTTTATTTCCCACAAGTGCTGATGGAGCTTATGATACGGTTCGTGCCCTTCGTGCTTTTCAAATCATCATCATCATCATCATCATCATCATCATCATCATCTTGCGATTGCTTCCTTTAACATATGTTGTTTTTTTTTCCTAAAGGTTAGAAAACAGCCTGTCACTAATCCAGCGGAGTGGTGTAGGCTGGGTTTGCCTTGAAGGCAAGACAAGACAAGCCCATCACCCTGCCCTTTCTCCCACTGAACTTGATGTTTTTGGGGAAGAGGCGGGGGCGGGGGGAGTATTGAGGTAATTTGCCAGTACTGTGACTACAAATAGGGATTTGGTGGCCAGAAATCATTTTGCCTGACTTGCTCAAATGAAATGTATTAAAAGAAACCAGGCTTATTAAATGTCGGAGAAAATGTACAAAAATGGGAAAAAGGAAAAGTTTCCCCGCTTGTCCCTGCCGTTCGACATCTGTTTATATTTTCATGTATTTTCTAACACACTTTTCTGTGTGACGGCTCCTGTTCATTATTACAGGCTTACTTGCATTGTATTTATGTTGGTACGTCATATTTACATTACATGTAGATTCCATTACTAAACTTACGTGTGTGTTGGGGGGGGGAAAGGGGGGAGAGGTTGGGCCCCGCCCGGCTGTACTCAAGGCATATCCTGGCTCTGTGCTCAGAGTCAATACTGGGGACGCTTGGGGGACCAGACACAACCCAAGTCACGGAAACAAGTGACTTCACCCCTGTACTATCTCACCAGCCTCAAACACTACACTTAGTTTCCACTTGTAGATTTTGGTACCTGTCTGTTCTTTCATTTTAAGTATGTATAATATTCTGCTTTTTTTAAAAAAAATGCTCCTCTCAGAGCTGGGGAGACAGTACAGCAGGTAGGGTTATTTTCCTTATATGTAGCTGATTGGGGTTCAATCTCTGGCACCCCATATGGTCCTCTATGCACTACCAGGAGTGATTCCTGAGTGCAGAGCTGGGAATAAACGCTGAGCACTGCTGAGTGGGACTCCCCAACCAAGATTTTTT
>JASTTN010019601.1:0-17703 GCA_030324115.1 Sorex maritimensis
CACCCGACGCTCCCGCCGCCGCGGTCCCGCCCGGCTCCGGCATCGACGAGGCCGCCATCCTCTCCCCGTCGCCGCGGAGGGACCCATCGGCACCCCCGGCGGCCGGAACTACTTTCGCCGCCCACCCGGTGAAAGACGGGGGCCCGGCGTGCCGGAAGGCCTTCCCGGGGCCTCGGGACCCTCCCGGGTGCGGAGAGAGTAGGGGGGCTTCACCTGCCGCCCAGAAAGAGCAGCGGGGCGCCCTCGGGGCTGGGGACTACTTTCTTCCGCGGCGGAGCACCATCGGTACGGACGCACTGACGTCACGCTGGGTCCCTTCCCCGGGCCGTGGGGTTGGGCGCGGAGAAAGCCCGCCTCCCGTCGGAGGCGTGGCTTCCGGGCCTGACCACGCCTCTCCCGGAAGAGCTCGGGCCGGCGTGGGAGCACCTGGAGGGAGCCCGAGCTTAGCGGGGAGCGGAGTAAACGCGACGGGTCGTGCGACCTGGCTCGTTATTGGGCGTTTTTATTTATTTTTCTTTCTTTTTAAATCTTCCATTAAAAAATCCCGTTGAGGTTTGCTGTCCCGGGAGGAGGGGAGGGCGGATTCCTTGTACGGATGAGAACACGGAGATGGGGACGTGACGGGACCACCAGGGTCACATTGAATAAAGGGGCTTAGGTGCCTGACGCTTACTGGGGTTCGTGTCACCCGGGTGGCGCTGGGGTGTCCGGGCATGTCGGCAGTAGTCCGCTGCTGTCTAGGCGGTACGTTCGATTGGTGGTACATTTATTTATTTATTTCTGATTTTGGGCCACACCTGGCGGTGCTCAGAGCTTACTCCTGGCTCTGCGCTTGGGGATCACTCCTGGAGGTCCTTGGGGTGCGGGCGATCTGCAAAATTAACGCCCTGTCCACTGTTCTATCGCTCCGTGTGGTGTCGGAAGGTAAAAGCAGCGTCCTTAAAGGCTTACCCCCGCCCGGCGTCCCGAATACGAAACGTGAGGGAAAGGTCTGGGCCACATCCAGCGACCTGGGTGGCTTCCCTTCTTGCAGAGCATTCGCTAGCCCTTAAGGCATCTCCCCGCCCTGGGTCAGCTTCTTGGTGAGTGTGGTGTTGCATTTGCCCCTAAACTTGAAATTTGTCGCACCAGCTACTGTCCTTAATGGAAAACGAATGCACGCCGCTACCCCGGGGTTTGATCCCCGGCATCCCCGTCGGTCCCCCAAGCACCACCAAGGAGTAATTCCAGAGCACCATCAGGTGTGGCCCAGAATCCAAAGAAAGGTAGAATCGATTTGGTGCCTGGGGATGGCTCAGTGGCAAGGGCACCTGCTCCCCGGGTGTGTGAGGTCCGTCCCAGGTGTTGCCCCCTCCCTGCGCTCTGCTGTTGGGGGGCCCCTGCCAGAGCCCTGCAGCATCACGCTGGCAGGGGAAAGCCTGCCGAGCTCTGCCAGAGCCACCCAGGTCAGTCAACAGCCAAAGGACAGGAAGCACGTGACCAGGTCAACATACCACCCCACTGACCGTGCCGGTCAGTATAACAACAGCAGAGGGACAAGTTGGGGAAAAACAGGTCTGGAGAAGAACTGGCAACTTTTCCGACAGAGGGCCCGGAGAGCTAGTACAGCGGGCCAGGTGCTTGCCTTGCACATCGCCGACCTGGGTTCGATCCCCCAGCCCCGCCAGGAGTGATTCCTGAGTGCAGAGCCAGGAGTGAACCCTGAGCACTGCCGGGTGTGGCTCCAAAACAAAACCCAGAGAAACTTGGCCAGTGGAGAAAACCTTTGTGGGACCGGGGAGATGGCACAGTGGGTTGAGCAGAAGGCCCAGATTGGATCCCTGGCACTGCATGAACAACTGCTGAGTGTGGTTCAAAACCCCCAAAAAGAGACAGAGGGGGGAAAAGAAAACCACTATTAAAAATGACAGAGGGTGGCACCAGAGTGAGAACTGTGTGGGCTGAGTGCAGGCTTTGCATGCAGAAGGCCTGGGCTGGCTCCAGGCGTCACCCGGTACCCAGAGCACCACCTGGAGTGACCCCCCCAAGACGGGTGCCATGGGAACAGGAGGGGCTGAAGCAGCCCCAGAGCACCCGCAGAAGGTGCTTGGAAATTGTCCGATTCGTGGGCACCTGAGACAGATGGAGGTTTTCTGGGAGTGCACTTGGGTCGGGGGGAGCCATGAGGCCTGTGGATGAGCCCAGCGCCCCCTCCTCTTCCTCCTCTTTTTTTTTTTTTTTTTTTGCTTTTTGGGTCACACCTGGCGATGCACAGGGGTTACTCCTGGCTCTGCAGTCAGGAATTACCCCTGGCCGTGCTCAGGGGACCATATGGGATGCTGGGATTTGAACCCGGGTCGGCCGCGTGCAAGGCAAACGCCCTACCCGCTGTGCTATCTCTCCAGCCCCCCTCTTCCTCCTCTTAAGCTCGGGGTCAGTCGGCCTGATGGCTGGCTGTATGGCGCTCCCCACTGGACTTCCTGTGGGACCCTGGTCCCGGCCACACCAGGGGGCTGCGTCCTGCCGGGACCAAGTCTGCTCCACGGGGCCCGGGTGCACATCCCACCTCACTGCGACCCAGTCCTACAGCGGACAGTGTAACACGAGGGACATTGTGACCCCCTCACCTTGAAACTGAAGAGGGGCCCCGAGGTCCCAAGGGGAGGCTGGGGGGAAATGGGAGGGGTCAGTTCTGGCCCCAGTGATCGGGCAAGGCCACTAGTGCAGGACCTCAGACTGCCAATCTGTTCCCACCAGCAGGGGCCGAGTATCGCTCTGACTTCCCCCTTTTTTTTTTTTTTTTTTTTGCTTTTTGGGTCACACCCAGCGATGCTCAGGGGTTGCTCCTGGTTTTGTACTCAGGAACTACCCCTGGCGGTGCTTTGGGGACCCTATGGGATGCTGGGAATCAAAACCAGGTCGGCCACGTGCAAGGCAAACGCCCTACCTGCTGTGCTATTGCTCCAGGCCCTCTGGCTTCCCTTTGACAGGGAGACTTCTCGGAGCAGGAAGGGGCCCTGGTCAGGAGGATGTTGAGGAAGACAGAGGAGGAAGCACTTCCAGTGAGCACTGCATCCTCAGGGTGTGAAGCAAAGGCAGGGGTCTTTTTTCTCTCCCTTTTTCCCCTGAGGTTGGAGGGCACATGCCACAGTCATAAGCTGGGGGAGGGGATCAGGGGCCAGAGGTCGTCCCCATGATCCTGTGCACAGAAACATGCGCCTTACTCCTTGAGCCACGTCCCTGCAGCCTGGTATCTTTTTGTTTTGTTTTTTGGAATTACTCCTGGCGGTGCTCAGGGGACTATTTGGGATGCTGGGGATCGAACCCAGGTCAGCCTCGTGCAAGGCAGACGCCCTCCCCGCTGTACTATTGCTCCGGCCCCTCAGCCCACTATCTTAAGGAAGCAACTGTTGTCGTCATCTTCTGAGGCAGGGCGGAGGACCTGGGTTCAGAGAGGGAAAGCGACTTTTCCAGGGTCACCCAGCCAAGAGGGCGAAGCAGTTGGGTCTGATGCCAGCGCCCAGGCGACATGCGATTCGTCATCTCACACCTAGAGACACAGCATCAGTCCCTGTGCGCGACACTTCACTTAGGTTATTTGGGCCTCGTCACCCCTGGTGAGGTAGCTGCCATCGTCCGGGCCAGGTGGGGAGCCGGGAGGGTGGGTAGAAACCAGGCCACCTGCTCCCCGGAGGGGGCCTCGCACTGGGTATCTGGGGACTCTTCCCTGCGCCTTGGGCACCCGATGGCTGGAGGGGCCAGGTGGCCGGCTCAGAACACCCCCGCGAGTACCCCTGCCCTCACGGAGAGCACCGTGGGGCCCACACCAGGTCGGCCACGGGTGGTCACCCCAGGGACGTTTGCTGCATCCAGGACTCCAACCACGCATGCTTTGCTTTAATTTTTTTCCCCCTTTATTCGTGTTTGGGGGCCGTACTCGGCTGTGCTCAGGGCTCTGCGCTCGGGGGTCTCTCCTCACGGTGTCCAGGGGTACGGGAGATTAAACCCAGGTCAGTTGTGTGCAAGGCTAGCGCCCTCCTGGCTGTTTCTGCTCCAGCCCCACACCCAGACTTTTTTTTTTTTTTTTGGTTTTTGGGTCACACCCGGCGATGCACAGGGCTTACTCCTGGCTCTTCACTCAGGAATTACCTCTGGCGGTGCTCAGGGGGCCATATGGGATGCTGGGATTAGAACCTGAGTCGGCCTTGTGCAAGGCAAACGCCCTCCCCGCTGTGCTATCGCTCCAGCCCCACGCCCAGACTTTTTTTTTCTTTTTTTTTTCCCTTTTTTTTCAGATGGCGGGGGGTCACACCCAGCAATGCTCAAGGGTTAGTCCTGGCTCTGTGCTCAGGAATTGCTCCTGGCTTGGGGGACCCTATGGGATGCCAGGGATTGAACCTGGGTCGGCCGCGTGCAAGGCAAACGCCCTCCCCGCTGTGCTATTGCTCCAGCCCCACACCCAGATGGACCGTGCAGAATTCCTCTGCAGTGCCGAGGTCGGGCCTGGGTTGGACGCCTGCACGGTAAGAGCCCCCCCGCCTCTCCATCCCTCCGGCCAGTCCGTGTAAGGAACACGCTCGAGAGCTTCTGTATTCTCACGATTCCATGATCCCGGCTGGGAAACGGGGCTCCGAGAGCCCTGAAGTGCCTCGCCCAGGGTCAGATACTTGGCGGTCAGCAGAGCCGGACTCGCACACCCTGCCTGGCCGTCCGCCGTCCTTTTGCCTTCCTCTGTGGGGGGGGGGGGGGCAGAAGGCAGGCGCGGAGGGTCCGTGGCATCTCCGGCACGTCCCCGCGTCTCACGGCGCCGCTGCCTTCCTATGGATTTTGCTAAACCTGTTCTTAAAAACCTATTTATAGCCCCAAACTCTACCACCACTCGGGATAATGACTCCCTTAAGTCGACTCCCCACGGTGTAAACTAAGGCTTCCTTGCATTTGTCCTAAATCTTTTTCTCTCAGTCCTGGAGGATGGGGTGGGGGGGTTAGTTAGCAGGGAAGGGTTCGAGGACCAGAGCCCTGGGACCCAGGAGCAGGCTGGCCGTTCCGGGCAGCAGGGGACAGTGGCGCAGACGTCTGCTCTCACGGCCCCGGGTCCTCAGCCCTGGCCTCTGGCCGGGCTCCCAGCACGCGCCTCTGCTTACAGGTAGATACCGGCTTCCTGCTCTGGAATAACTGAGTTGCCCTCTGTTTATGTTGGTTTTCCTTTGGGGGTCACACCCGGCATTGCTCAGGGCTTTCTCCAGGCTCTGCGCACAGGACTCACTCCCGGCCGGGTTCAGGGGACCACATGGGGGCGTAGGGATCGAACCCAAGTTAGCCGTGTATAAGGCACCTTACATGTACTATCTCGCTGGTCCCCAAGCCCTCATTGTGTAGACAAAGAACAGAGAGGGTTATCTGGAAAATAACACCCAGCCAAGAAAATAAAACCCAGCTGATTCTTGCTGTGTGTTTATCTGGGGGCCTCACCCAGCGAAGCTCAGGGCTTACTCCTGGCTCTGCGTGCAGGAATCACCCCTAGTGGTCCTCAGGGGACTATTTGGGATGCCAGTGCTTGAACCTGGGACGGCCACACGCAAGGCAAGCGCCCTCCCCACCATACTATTGCACCAGCCCCAAACCCAGATGTTTCTGCAGAAGGTAACCAAGTGTGGAGAATGAGCGGTCTGGTGGGCAGGAAAAAGCAGGGGAAGATGAGGCAAACCCGAGATTAGCATCTTTTGGGAGCCGCAAGGATGAGCCAGACACTGAACAACAGAACAGGGCGGGGGGCAGCGGGGAGGGAATGGTACCCAAGGCCAGTCACTGGCCACCAGGACAGCAGGGGTACAGCGGGGGCCTTTCTGACAGGAGCTGCACACACACGCAGGCTCTCCCACCCCCCGCCCCCGCCCCGAGCCCCAGGGCTCCCGCCCTCTGGCCTGAGTCAGCGGAAGCCCATGGACAAAGGGATCAGGGTCCTTGATCTGTAAGGCCCAGCCACTGTCGTGTGGAGCAGAAGGACAGAAGAGGGATTGGGAGCCCCCGGGGGGTCGTTCATGCAGCAGCCCCAGCAGAGCGGAACCGGAGCCCCCAATCACAGGACCTCCGACTGTGACAGCTTGTGACCTCAACCTTGATGGCAGTGCCGGAGGCCGGACTAGAAGCTGGTGGTGGCCAGCTGGTGGCAGGTCCAGCTGCGGCAGACAGAATGCCCGGGGGCCCTGCCCGCCGCTGGAAAACCTCCCGAGTGGCTCGGAGTCCTGAGCAAGGGTCTGCAGGCTTCGCTTGTCACACACGGCCCCCCAGGCCTGTGGGGTTATCATGGTAGGACAGGAAGGAGCGCCGGGGCCAGGGGAGGGGTGAGGCCCAGTCACGGGGCTGTGGGCTAGTAAGCTGCGGGATCTGAGGTAAGTCGCTAGACAACGCGCTTCGCTTCTCTGTGCCTCAGTTTCCCTGGCTGTTCTGAGGCCCGAAGTACTTCCCTTCTCCCCAGCTTGCCACAGAGATGCGGTAGTTGAAAGTAGGGGCTCGAGGGGCTGGAGTGATAGCACAACTGGGAGGGCGTTTGCCTTGCACGCGGCCAACCCGGGTTAGATTCCCAGCATCCCATAGGGTCCCTTAAGCACTGCCAGGAGTCATTCCTGAGTGCAGAGCCAGGAGTAACCCCTGTGCATCACCGGGTATGACCCAAAAAAAGCAAAGAAAAAAAAAAAGTAGGGGCTTGAGGCCGGAGCAATAGTTCAGTGGGGAGGGCGTTTGTCTGGCACATGCCCGACCTGGGTTCGATTCCGGGCATCCCATAATTCCTGAGCATTGCTGGTATGGCCCAGAAAGCATAAATAAATAAAAGTAGAGTCTTGCTCACGATAGTCCGACAGACGTGGAGGGCACTTGCCCTGCGTCCCCAGCACTGCTCATGGTTCCCCCGCGCCCGCAGGAGTCGACCCTGAGCTCAGAGCCTAGAGGTAGCCTTGAGCACCCTGGGTGAGCACCCCCTCCCCGCCAGAAGAGCAAACAGCAGGGGCTTGCCCAGAGGAGAGGGTCGGTGGTTTAGTGCTGGGTGAGGCCATACAGTCCCTGATGCCCATGTACCGAGCACGGCCTTGGCTCGGCTGCTGGGGTCCCAGCTCAGGGAGGGACTTCTGGCCACACCATAGTCAGATCCGTACCACAGAGGGGTACGGAACCCCAGCTCCCCACCCCCATGCCCCTGAACCCCACAGTCCCCGAGCCCTCCAGGACTAAGAGACCTGAGCACTGCCAGGTGTGGACACACCCCTAATCACTCCCCCACCCCCCGGCAAAAATATAAAGCATCACTGTATCACTGTCATCCCTTTGTTCATCGATTTGCTCGAGCGGGCACCAGTAACGTCTCCATTCGTCCCTGTCACGTGCTAGTGTAGCCCGATGGCATATTGGGGGCTCTTTCAGGGCCAGGGGAATGAGGACTGTCGCTGCTACTGTTTTTGGCACATCGAGTACGCCATGGGGAGCTTGCCAGGCTCTGCCGTGCTAGAAAAAAAGCGTAAGTTGATTAAGAAACAGAAAAAGCAACTTTGGGTTCTGGAGTGTGTGTCTCCCTGGGTTCAACTCCGGCCTCACCAGCTAGGACAGGCCGTAAGCCTGCGGCAAGAGGCTTGGCCCCGCTGCCTCAGTTTCCTCCCAGGTGAGGGGGGGTGAGGTCAGCCCCCAGATGTTGTAGTCCTGATGAAGAAGTGAGCGAATAGAGAGAAGGGACGCCGCCAGGGGGGCTGGGGGCAGGCAGTTGGTGTAGGTCCGCCCCCCCTCACCCCGATCCCTAGCTCTGGAGAGCTAGAACCGCGTCACCTTTGACCCTCATCTTCCAAGCAGCCCGAAGCGACAGCTCCCTGCCAGGGCTCAGCGGCTGGAGCAGGAGCCTCCGCTCCGTCACCTGAGAACTGCTCCAGAGGCGGAGCCGAGACTGGCTGAGGCGCGAGAGGGGCTTTTGCCGGCAGGAGGGAGAAACACTGACTGGTGTCAGGGGAAGGGAGTCTTAGGGGATCACCCCAGGTCTGTGCTCCGGGGGAGGGGCAAAGGCTGCCATGTGCGCTTATGTCCAGGAGGGGGCGCCCGCTGCTGCCGCCTGCCCTAGCAGACGGGACCCAGGCCGCTGTGCCTGGCTTGGGGCAGCACCGAGTGACACGGTTACCCCGGGGCCAGGCCAGAGCTCCTCTCCCAGGGCCCTCAAGCCCGCTGCCCCGACAGGCCTTGCCCCATCCAGCTCCTCCCCTACCGCAGAATCTCCCAGATGAGCTTCCTTGGGACGTGCCCAGCAGTGCTCAGGGCGTACTCCTGACTCTGTGCTCAAGGATTGCTCCTGGGGGAGCTCGGGGAAGCGTATGGAGTGCGGGAGAGAGCTCTTTTTTTTTTTTTTTTTTTGCTTTTTGGGTCACACCCGGCGATGCTCAGGGGTTACTCCTGGCTCTGCACTCAGGAATTACCCCTGGCGGTGCTCAGGGGACCATATGGGATGCTGGGATTTGAACCCGGGTTGGTCGCATGCAAGGCAAACGCCCTCCCTGCTGTGCTATCGCTCCAGCCCCTAGAGAGAGCTCACTGGACTGAGGATGCAGGGGCTCGGTTTGACCTCTGACACCACCTGATCCCCCAAGCACCATCTGGCTGCTGGAACACCTCAGCTGGCCTGGGGGAAGTTGGGGGGGTGTTGCAGGGTGGGTGGGGTCCAAACCAAAATAGCAATAGGTGAATATGGAATATGAGTGTCAGCAACGAGCTCGAGAGGTAGGACCGCAGGTTGGGCTTTTGCCTCTCACGCAGCCGACCCAGGTTTGATCCCCGGCATCCCGTATGGTCCCCTAAGCACAGCCAGGAGTGATTTCTGAGGGCAGAGCCAGGAGTAACCCCTGAGCATCACCGGGTGTGACCCAAAAAAGCCCCCCAAAAAAAGTGTGATGCTGACAGATTGTCAATTCCCTGCGGTGCTCCTGGCGTGCACCCCTAACACTTGGCTGGGGGGTGTGTCTCACACACACACACACACAGCATAGCCAGGGATATGACCAGAAACAGACAATGGTGAGTGGTAGTACAGCGGGTAAGGTTCTCTCTTGCACTCGGTCAATCCAGGGTGGATCCCCGGGCACTGCCAAGAGTAGTTCCTGAGCACCACCAAGTGTGGCCCCAAAATAAATAAATAAACCTGCATTGCAAGCTACCGAGAGGGTCCCGCCCACACGGCAGAGCCTGGCAAGCTACCGGTGGCACATTCGATATGCCAAAAGCAGTAACAAGTCTCACCATGGGGACGTTACTGGTGCCCGCTCGAGCAAACCGATGAGCAACGGGATGACAGTGATGCAGTGACAGCCATACAGCATTTGTTTATTTTAGATGAATGTGAAACTCACACAATATAAAGTGAATCCGTGAAAAGGGGCTAGGACGGGTAGTACAGCGGCACGCAGCTGGCCTGGGTTCTGTGTAGGTTCACAAAATAAGTGAGCGAGTGTGGTGGCGTGGTCTCTCTTAGCTGCCATGTGCATTCGGTGGCCATGAGCCGCTTCCCCACCCCGGGCTGCTGCCGCCACCGACAGACGCAGGAAGGAGGGAGCAGGGCCGCCAGGCTGGTTGGTGACCAGTTCCCTTGATTCCATTCTCCCCGCGCGCCTGTTCCAGTCTCACCAAACGCCCCGTTCCCGGCTGACACGGTCCTTCGTTCCCGTCTCCTCCTGGCCCCCAGCTAGTCTCTCGACGCTCCGTCTCCCAGCTTTGGTCTCATGCCCGACCTCCAGTCAGTGCAGGCAGCAGCTACAGCTAGGTCAGGTAGCACAGTCAGCATATGAAAGCCCGTCCTTCCCTTCCTTCTCTTCCTTCCCTTCCTTCTCAGGGAAGCGCTTCTAAGATAAGACGAGGACCTCCTGCAGCCTTTCAGGGCCCAAATACCACCCGGGGGTGTGTTTCTCCTTTCCTTAGTCCAACAACCGTTTAAACATTCACCTTAATTCTAGTAATTCTACTTCTTAATATTATTCATTTTGTATGGACACAGTGGGCTGGAGCAATAGCACAGCGGGTTGGGCGTTTGCCTTGCACACGGCTGACCCGGGTTCGATTCCCAGCATTCCATATGGTCCCCTGAGCACGGCCAGGGGTAATTCCTGAGTGGAAAGCTTAGGAGTGGAAAGCTGAGCATCTCCGGGTGTAACCCAAAAATAAAATAAATAAAATAAACAAACAAACAAATAAATAAAAATATAATAACAAATAAGGAAGAATTCTGGGCCTTTAGAAGCTGGGGCCTTCTGACCCAGGTGAGTTGGCCTGAGGTCAGCTGGTGTGAGTTGGGGGGAGTCCCACTCTCTCCTCCCACGCCCCAGGTCTGCACCTGCCCTAAGGAATGGGGCGCGGCTTAGGAGTAAGCCCTGAGTCCCCAGAGCACCACAGAAGGGAGTGCTGTCTCACCCAGGCAGGGCCTGGAGTTCTGGAGCTCTGTGGAGTGTGTGACCCGCCTCGCCTCACCCAGAGTGAGTCAGCCTGAAGTCGGGTGCTGTCTGAGGCATCCTCCCCCCCAGCGTGGCATCCTCGCCAGGGTCTGTCTGTTGGCCTTTGGGAAATATTTGTCGTACTAACAGGTGAGGTCCAGCTTAGAGGCGACCAAGATCAAGACCCGTTCCCTTTCCCCGTAGCAGACTCCTATTCATCCTTCAAAACCCAACCCGGGAGACTAGGATGTAGCTCAGGTGATAGAGAACAGGTCTGGTCGTGCAAGGCCCTGGGTTTGATCCCTGGCATCCCACGGCACCCTGAACACTGTCAGGTGTGACCCGGGTGGACCTAGGGCACCGCAAGGCCTCAGTCCTACCCAGCACAGCACCCATACCTCCATCCCCAATAAAAAACATGACAAATCCAAACCTACTTCAGGTAGTATTTTCTTTTAATTTTATTTTCCTTTTACAGTTTGTATAGACACTGTGGCTTACAAAGTTGTTGATGATGATTTGTTAACAGGCATTTATTATCCCAGCACCAATCCCGACACCACTGTGCCTTCCCTCCACCACTGTCTCCAATTTTCCCAACCACCCTTTAAGCCTGCCTCACCCCCCAGCAGACCCTATAAAATAATTTATTTTATATTGCTTGTTACCAATCATTTGCTAAAAGAATGATCAAAAACTGTCTCCTTCGAAGAAGGTTAGTGAGGATTGCTGTATCTCACCGTGGAGCCATTAAGTCTTTGTGTAAGAGATGACCAAAGTGCTCTAAGTTAAGGCTTCTGTGTTTGTATTCTTTTTTTTTTTTTTTTTGCTTTTTGGGTCACACCTGGTGATGCACAGGGGTTACTCCTGGCTCTGCACTCAGGAATTACCCCTGGCGGTGTTCAGGGGACCGTATGGGATGCTGGGATTTGAACCCGGGTCGGCCGCATGCAAGGCAAACGCCCTACCCGCTGTGCTATCTCTCCAGCCCCTGTGTTTATATTCTTAATCAAGATTGGTTCCTTCTATATTACATCGCATTGCATCTGGTGTGCTACTTGTCTCGGTTATTCTTCATGCTGAAGTTTATCCCGACCTCTGACCTCTCCCCATGAAATAAATCATTCCCTCTCTTCCAACGTACGGACTCAAGAACCATCAGCCTCTCCCGGGCATTTAGTGTCTGCATTGCTGTGGGGCCAGGGAGATAGCTCAGGGGTCAGTGGGACCCCAGTACTGCGCCCCACCTTCAGACCATTGGGTCTAGCCCTAGAGACCCCCTATGAGCCATCAAATCCAGTTGCCAAGAGTGGCCTCCCCAGGCCCCCTGAGCACTGCTGGGGAGCCCCTTCCCTGGAAATAAAACCCAAGCAAAGGTGTACAATCTGAACCAAGTAGCCTCCTTCAGTTTCTTCATCTCCCAGGGGAGGAAACATTCCCCCCCCTCGCCCCCCGATAGTTGAGAGGGCCAAAGGATCAATGCGTAGGAATGAACAGGAGTAGGGGCCGGAGCAGAGCGACAGTACAGCAGGTAGGGTGTACCTGCACACGGCTGACACAGGTTCCATCCCCAGCATCCCTTAGGGTGCTGCTGAGGGCAGAGCCAGGAGTAACCCCTGAGCATCGCCAGGTGTGGCCCCCAACCTGCCCCTCCCCCTCCAAAAAAAGAAAAGTCAGAAAGAAAACCGTAAGAGGGAGCTGGCCTGTGATTTGATTTTTTTTTCTCTCTCTCTCTCTTTTCGGGTCACACCTGGTGAGGCTCTGGGGTTACTCCTGGCTCATGCACTCAGGAACTACCCCTGGCGGTGCTCAGGGGACCCTATGGGATGCTGGGGATCAAACCCAGGTCGGCCGCGTGCAAGCCCTACCCGCTGTGCCATCGCTCCAGCCCCAGGCCCATGGTTTGAGAGTGAAAGAAAGCAGAGCAAGGGGCCGGAGTGATAACACAGCAGGGAGGGCGTTTGCCTAGCACCAGACTGACCCGGGTTTGAATCCCAGCATCCCATAAGGTCCCTCGAGCACCGACAGGGGTAATTGCTGAGTGCAGAGCCAGGAGTAACCCCTGTGCATCGATGGGTGTGACCCAAAAATCAAAAAAATTAAGAGAGAGAGAGAGAGAGAGAGAAAGCAGAGCAAGCTGAGCTATGCTGAACTGACCGCGACTCCAAAGAAATACCTGTGGACCCATCGGACTCCGAAGGGCCAGAGTGACGCATAGACAGGAAGTGCACTGAGTGGGGCCGAATGCCACAAGAGGGGAAGTGGTGGGTTGAGGGGGGCCGTGGGATCCCAGAAAAGCCCCCCTTCCCAGGTTGGAATGGTCAGTAGCACTTTCCTGGAAGAAGTGACCCGTCAGCTGAACTCCGAGAGATGAATAAGCCTCCTGCGGGCCCAGCGTGGGAAGGGCTGGTGGGGCCCGCCCGGAAGGCCGAGCCCACAGCCCGGAGCCCGGAGGCTTCCAAGAATGAGGCCTGGACTCCCAGAGACCGGGCTGCCCTGTCCACCTCCCTCCCACGGAGTAGAGCAAGCCCTAACCACTGCCCCGTCTGGCACTCCGCAGAGCCCATGCCAATGTTTGCTGGAGGGACAAGAGGAAAATCTGGGTTTTCCCTAAAGCGATCTCATTTATTTATTTATTTATTTTTGCTTTTTGGGTCACACCTGGCGTTGCACAGGGGTTACTCCTGCCTTATCCATTTAGGAATTACTCCTGGCAGTGCTCGGGGGACCATGTGGGATGCCGGGGATCGAACCCGGGTCGGCCGCATGCAAAGCAAACGCCCTACCCTCTGTGCTGTCGCTCCAGCCCCGATCTCATTTTTTTAATTTATTTTTTGTTTGGGGGCCGTACCTGGTGGTACTCGGGGGTTACTCTAGGCCCTGTGCCCGAGGACCACTCCTTGAGGGGGGCCGGGGAGGGCCATCTGGGGTGCCAGGTACAAGGCAAGCGTCGTACCCCTGGCCTGTCTCTCAGGCCCAGTGTCTTCATATATTTATAGTTGTGAGTTAGACATATTCCTCGTTTGGGGGCGTCACCGAGCAGGGCTCGGGGTGATGCCCTGCTCGGCGCTGATGAACAGACCGTGCGGTGCTGGGGCTCAAACCTGGGCCGCTCCCATGCGAAGCATGTGCAGGGCCCTGTGGCCTCCAGGCAGAGGCAGGCTCGCTCGGTGGCCTTGGAAGTCAGAGCTGCCCACTGCGTTGGGAATGGTCATCCTCTGTGCGTCCTGGACTCCCGGGGGCAACTGGCTCTTTGGTTTCTGACCCAACACCAGGACGGGGCACTTGTGGTGTGTGTAGGCATGGCGGGCCGGGTCTCTGACTGGAGATTTCTTTGTGGTCGTGGTTGGTATCGTGGGGTGGCCCTGGAGGTCACCCACTTGGGTGATCTGTGCCCGGCAGTGTCACCTTTGGGTGGAACTCAGGGTCTCACCTACGCCAGGCACATGCTTAACCCTGGGGCCACATTCCTGGCCTTGATTCTTTTTTAAAAAAAATAAAAAATAATGTAGGAGGGGCTGGAGCAATAGCACAGCGAGTAGGGCGTTTGCCTTGCACGCAGCTGACCTGGGTTCGATTCCCAGCATCCCATAGGGTCCCCTGAGCACCTACAGGAGGAATTCCTGAGTGCAGAGCCAGGAGTAACTCCTGAGCATTGTCTGTGTGACCAAAAAGCTAAAAAAAGAAAAGAAAAAAAAAGTAGGAGTACTGTTATTTGTTCAGCCATTGACTAAGCTGATTGAGTTGGGCATGAACTCCACAATACTTTTTTTTTTTTTTAATCACCGTGAGGTAGAGTTACAAAGCTTTCATGTTTGAGATTCAGCCATGTAATGATGGAACACCCATCCCTCCACCGGGGCACATTTTCTACTACCGATGTCCCCAGTATCCCCCGCATACACACATCCCACCCTCATCTGCCTCTGTGGCAGACAATTTCCCCAATACTCTCTCTCTAATTTTGGGCATTATGTTTTGCTCGAATTTTCCCACCACCGTTCAAACCTACCTGCCAGGGGCAGACGCTAGATAATTTATTTTCCATGGCTCATTTTGAATATCATGAGAGCTCGCATGACCAGGATTGTAAATGTAAATTTCTAGATTGCAAATGGTTGGGTCCCAGAGACATCTCTGTATGGCACTAATCCATTTTGGGATTCAACTGGGAGTCTCTGGGCAGGACTGTTGGTGCACTAAGATGGCACCCGGAGGCACATTGTGGGCATGACAGCCAGTCTGCTGGGAGGGTGGGGACCCAGAAAGGGACAGCCCAGGTCTTCTGCTGTTCCGTCCCACAGGACTAGTCAACATGGGTAACCGGGAAAGGGTGCGCGAGTGGTGGAAAGAGAGAGAGAGAGAGAGAGAGACAGACAGACAGACAGACAGAGACAGAGAGAGACAGAGACAGAGAGAGACAGAGAAAAATGGGAGCAAGACAAGGCTTTGATCAAGCAAACAAGCAAAAGCAAAAGCTTTTTATTTCTCTCAAGCTAGTTTTTTATAATTGATTACATGAGGAAGTAGGCAAAATGGGGAAGTAACGATACATGCACATTTTCAGTGACACAGGGTGCCAGCCCTAACAGCGGGCGCATGACAGTTATCTTGGCGTTTCTCAGGAACTTTACATGATGTGTTCTAACATTTTCCCGAGAAGAGGCTAATTTTTTTTTCCTTTTGGGTCACACCTGGCGATGCACAAGGGTTACTCTTGGCTCATGCACTCCTCAGGAATTACCCCTGGCGGTGCTTAGGGGACCCTATGGGATGCTGGGGATCGAACCCGGGTCGGCCGCGTGCAAGGCAAACGCCCTACCCGCTGTGCTATTGCTCCAGCCCTGAATAGGTTAATTTCTTAATGTAAGGACATTTTTCCAAAAAAAACGGTTGGGTCCTTAATTGCAAGTCAGGCTATACTGACATTTTGGCTCCCGACATCTCCTCCCTTTTTATTTTTTAAAATATGCGCAATTAAGCATCGGCATATAGAGGGCCTGTTCTTGCAGCTTCCAGAGATAGTGCAACCCGTGTCAGAGAAGGCAAGCTCACCTTCATGGAGAGAAGGGCATTAATCAGCGGGGGAAGTAGGGGCCTATGCCTCAGTTATTTTTAAGGATCCTGTTAGTGGGGAGAGGAGTATTACTCAGATCCAACCTCTATGCAGATAGGCATGCTTCTGCGAGCTTGGGACGGCCTTAGAAGGCTTCTCATCAGTGGATACTGCTTGGTTCCGCCCCCGGACCCCCCACCCCCAAGGTGCCCACAGCATGATCAACTGCCTCGAGATGTGGCTGCCCTAGTTCGGGTGCAAGGAGCCAGTAGTTACACAAGGAGAGCGTGTAGGAGCCCATTCAGGCACCTCCAGCCCTTGATCAATTAGATCCAGTTGATGATAATGAATTTGAATGGGTTTTGAGGCCAGGGAGTCAATCTGCTTTTTTATAAAAGCCATAACCTTGTTAAACAAGAAGGGACCTAGGGATATTACACTCAGAAATACCTAAAGGGGGGGCCGGAGCGATAGCACAGCGGGTGGGGCATTTGCCTTGCATGCGGCCGACCCGGGTTCAGTCCCCGGCATCCCATATGGTCCCCCGAGCACTGCCAGGAGTAATTCCTGAGTGCAAAGCCAGGAGTAACCCCTGAGCATCGCTGGGTGTGACCCAAAAAGCAAAACAAAAAAATAGAAATACCTGAAAGGGGGGCCAAGCAGGGGAAGCACATATGGTAGTATTCTTCCCATTCCCCACCCCCCTGGGAGGTGTTAGCGGATTTTTTTTTTTTTAATTTTTATCGAATCACCATGTGGAAAGTTACAAAGTTCTCAGGTTTATGTCTCGGTTATACAATATTCAAACACCCATCCCTTCACCAGTGCCCATATTCCACCACCAAAAACCCCAGTATACCCCCACCCCCGCCCCCTACCCCCAACTGTATAACTGATGAATTTCACTTCATTTTCTCTTTACCTTGATTACGTCCATATTTCAACACAAAACTCACTATTGTTATTTGAGTTTCCCCCGAAGAAAGACAGTCTCGAGGCCTTCTTAGAGCCGTCTTATTCGATCTCGGACCACTCCGCTCTGGTTAACGAAGAAGCAGCATTTTTCTTGCAAGAAAACACGAAGGCCGCCCTGTTCGGCAGTAAGGAGGTCCAGACCTCGACGATTCTGCAATACAACTTGGGCAAGAGAATTTAATTGCTCCTGAACGGTCAAAATAATTTGGAATACTTCTTGGATGTCCCTTATCAACTGATTTTGCAAGGAATTATGCAGTGTGACAGCAGTGGTGATACCCGCTGTGCCTGTGGCAACCCCAGCTGCCAATAAGAAAAGGGATAAAGGCAGGAGACCCGGTGTAAGAGTATGTTCTTTCAAAAGTATTGGGATGGGTTCGGAAGCTGGTAGTGTATTCAGGTGTGAGAAAACAAAGACAATAGTACAAATTCCAGTCCAATTTCCATATAAAAAGGGGCGAATTCCCGTGTCAGAAAGAAACAAGGCATTATATAGGGGTCAACCAACCCCTTACAAAGCTCCCGCCTGATTAAGTGGACCGATAAAGGAGGCAATTCCGGCAAGGTCCAGCCCTATGTAGTCCCAGGACTGCCTGTCAATCTATGGGGTCCGGATATTCTTTCTCAAATGAAAATGATCATGTGTGGTCCTAATGAAGTGGTGGCCCACCTTATGCTGAAGCAGGGATATTTGCCCGGCCAAGGCTTGGGAAAAACATCCCAGGGAATAAAGGAACCTGTGTCAGCTCCACCTCAGACTGACCGCACAGGGCTAGGTGCAAAAAATTTTCCCTAATGGCCATTGCCATGCCTGCACCCCAAGTAGATAAAATCACATGGAAATCAGATGACGCTCTGTGGGTTGACCAATGGCCTTTGCCACGGGAGAAGCTTGCAGCTGCCACAGCCTTAGTGCAGGAACAGCTGGCTACAGGTCATATCGAACCTTCTAATTCTCCCTGGAATACACCTGTTTTTGTTATTAAAAAGAAGAGTGAGTGGTCATCTGTGGAATATAGAATAACAGAGTAGGAGACTAACACCCAAGAATAGTAGAAATAAGTACCAGGAGGTTGACTCCATGGTTTGGAGGCTGGCCTCACATTCTGAGGAGAGGGCAACTGAGAGAAGGGATCACCAAGTATAATGCGGTTGGAGGCCATGTGGGTGAAGGGAGTTGTGGGCTGAATGTGGACTAGAGACTGAGCACAGTGGCCACTCAACACCTTTATTGCAAACCAC
>JASTTN010019601.1:21322-40997 GCA_030324115.1 Sorex maritimensis
TGTGTGTGTGTGTGTGTGTGTGTGTGTGTGTGTGTGTGTGTGTGTGTAGCAGGGGAGTGTGTTTGAGGATAACATATGAGGATAAGACTGTCGTGGGGCCGGAGCCACAGCGCCGTGGTCAGGCACTAGACTTCCGTGCACCTGACTCGAAATGTGTCTGGTCCCTGGCCCCCCACTCCCCTCGGTCCTTGAGCCCAGCCAGGGGGCAGGAGTAAGTCCTGAGCATCACGGGGTGTGGCCCCCCAAACACAGCAAACTAAAAGACTGTCCCCTCAAAAACAGATGCAGGGAGCTGGAGCAATAGCACAGAGGGTAGGGCGTTTGCCTTGCACGTGGCCGACCCGGGTTCGATTCCCAGCATCCCATATGGTCCCCTGAGCACCGCCAGGAGTAATTCCTGAGTGCAGAGCCAGAAGTGACCCCTGTGCATCGCCAGGTGTGACCCAAAAAGCAAAAAAAATAAAAACAGATACGGATGGTGACTCCTCTCCCTCCAGGAAGGGCCCTGTTCCACGTGGGACCAGGCTCTGCTGGGGGGACGGGCTGGCCTGAGGCCCGGGGGGGGGGGGGTCAGCCTGGGGGGTGGAGGGTTGGACGCACTTGGGCTCTGGGCTCCAGGGCTCCGGCAGGAGCAGGCCAGTGGCGTCTCGGTGGGACCCTCGGGATGTGCTGTCCTCTGGGGGATCGGCTCATCCTCCCTGCAGGCCCCTCCCCGCGCCAGCGAGGCCAAGGGGCCGAATCCAGAGAGACCCTCGGGTGTGAGTGACGCCTTCTCGGCCCGCTCGGACCCCGCCTGACGCCCGAGGCCCTGGGGGAGGTGGGCAGAGGAACATTTCCTGTTGCTGCTTGTTTGTGTTTGGGGATCTCACCTGGTGGTGCTCAGGGATCACTTTCGGTGGGTTCAGGCGAGCAGGTGTGGTGCCAGGGATCCCATACGGCAGAGACCCCCACCGAGAAGGCCTCTCCCTGCCCTCCTGCCCCCGAGCCTCCCCTGGGCAGAGGAGCCCGCTAGCTGTGCCCTGCTCCTGAGCCCGGGAGAGCAAGCTCTGTTCAGTTGCTGGGGCTCGAACCTGAGGCCTCACCCACGAGGAACAGAGGCCCGACCACCAAGAACACTCCCGTCGCTTGGAAGGCACGCGTGGCCTGTGTCTTGTGGGAACGGAGACTAAAACAGCTGCCAGCGTCACCCTTAGCGGCTCCCTCTGCAGAGGCAGATCGCCGGGAAGGGGCGTATTCCCGCACCCCGGGTGCAGGCAGGCCTCTGGGGTACCCAGCCCTGCTGCAAAGACAGAAAACAGGCTCACGGGGCTGGAGCAATAGCTCAGGGGGGAGGGCGTTTGCCTTGCACGCAGCTGGCTGACCCGGGTTTGATCTCCGGCATCCCATAGGGTCCCCTGAGCACCGCCAGGAGTAATTCCTGAGTGCATGAGCCAAAAGTAACGCCTGTGCATCGCCGGGTGTGACCCAAAAAGCAAAAGGAAAGAAAAAAGAAAGAAAATGGGCTCAGGAGAAGACCCCAGGCTGGGGGTGAAGGGAATCCTTTACCCAAGTTCCTGAGCCCCCCTGCACCCCCTTTCACCTACCTAGCATCGCCCAGCACAGGGGTCCTTAGCTGGGGGCTGAGAAGGAATTTTCCCTGCTGCTCCCTCCCCTCCCCCACCCCACTGATCCCCAGCGGGCGTCGCAGCTGTTTCTCCGGGTGGGGCTGAACCCGGCGCCTCCTTCCCGGCCTCAGGTGAAGCAAAGCCCCCGCCGGGCGAGAGGCGAGAGGCTCCGCCACGTCCCAGCAGGCGCCGGGAATACATTAGCTGGATTCCCCGCCAGCCCGCGGCCGGCCCGGCGTGCAAATGCATGCAGCTCGCACCCTGAGGAGGCCGTCCCGGGCGGGCGGGCAATCAGGGCCGCCAGCCAACGGCTCTCCCGGGAGTGCGGCGTCTCTGCGCGCCGGGGAAGGGGTGGCTGCGGAAATTGGTTCTGGATACTTCCCGGCAAAAAAAAAAAAAAAAAAAACACGTTGTCAATGGCTTCAATGCCGTGGGGGGCAGGTGTGGGGGAGGAAGCGCCTCTGAGCCGCTCACAGCCCCCCTTCCCCCTCCCCCCCATCCCGGGCTGTCCCTGCCGCTGATCTCTAAACCCAGGAGCTTGCTCACAGCATCCCGTCTGGCCCTGCCAGAGACGGGATCAGTCTCCTGAGAGGCTGCCAGCCCCGGGGAGATGCGGGGCCAGTGTGGGGCCCTCCCTGGACGTCCCTCCTGCCACCCCCGGGGCCCAGGTGGCGGTCATTGCTCGCCTCCCTGGCTGCCAAGCAGGACGGGGAGACATGCTTGGAACAACTCCAGTGCCCAGGCTGCAACCCAGTCCCGTCAGAGTCTGGGGGGCTGAGGGGCGGGGGTAAGTCCCAGCTGATCCTCTTCCGAAGAAGAAGAAGACGGGGACCCGGGTGACTTGAGATGCACGTCTTCATTCTCCTGCGGGGTATGGGGTGGGAGGGGGGCCACTAGTCCTCCACATAGCGGGGCAGGCTCCAGGGCCGTCTTTATAACAGGGTGGGGGTTGCTGTCATTCTGCTCTGGTGCAGGGTCCCCGGCCATTAAATATCCACTAATTCCCCAAAGCTTGGGTGCTGCTGAGATCCCCAGGAATGAAAGGGTTAATAGACAGACAGACAGACAGACAGACAGACAGACAGACAGACACACACACACACACACACACACACACACACACACACACACTCACTCACACCCCTTCTTGCTCTGTTTGTTTGGGTTCCCTGGACCAAATCCTTTCTGGCTGGGCTGAGCTGGGAGGTCTGCAGTGGTTAACTCTTTGGACGCCAGCCTGCACTCTGCCCGTGTGACGTCACACAAAGGGCGCGTGAGGGGCAGACAAAACGCGAGCTTTCCAGGCAGAGAGGCCTAGACACCCCCCACCCACCCTCCCGCCGGATTTGGGGGGCTAGAGGCAGGTCTTGGCACAAGTGGCTTTCTCTCTCTCTAAGCCTCAATTTCCTCATGTGAAAATGAGGTCAAAAGGTCCTTCCTCTTGGGTCACCTCGGGTTCAATCCTGGGGCCACCGCAGGTGCCACTGTCTGTGAGCCCCAGGCCGGAAGCGAAGCGATCTCCTGCCTCACCACAGCCGGGCAGTGTGCAAACACCACGGGAAGGGCCGCGGCTGGGGCAGGCACCCTCTCACACGAGACACACGCTGGCTGTGACCAGGAGGGGCCACCCGGGCGAGGCTGAGTGTGAGCCCCAGGTGGGACCCCCCCAGGGGTGGAGAGTGCGGCCCCCCAGTGAGCATGTATGAAAGATGGACTTCAGTGAGCACTGCGGCCTGAGCTGCGACCCCCGAGAACAGACAGCACCGTTGCCAACTACGAGCCCCACGGCCGAGTGGCCATGTAAGCTTCGGTCACGCAGCAGCCCCGGGGTGGGGGGAGAAAGGAGGGAAGAGGATGCGTCCCGCTCAGACCTGCGAGCTCAGTGCTCAGAATCACTCTCGAGTGGCTGGGCCCTGGGCCCGGAGAAGTAGCTCAGCGGGCGGCACGTCTGCCTTGCTCACAGCTGACCGGGCCGAGCCCTGCCAGGAGTGAGCCCAGAACCAGGGGTAACTCCTGAGCACTGCTGAGTGTTGTCCCCCAAACCAACCAAGCCAACGGAACAGGTGGCCGCCCCGGAGAGCCTGGCTCCACAGCTCTGCCTGCGGCCGTGCCCACGGGAGGGCCCGGGTTCCTTCTCCGGGTTCGATTTCCAGCACCTCTGCCAACATAATATCATTCTAGAAAAAAAAAAAAGATATCATTGCCCACCTTGGCCTGGCCCGTTTCGATGCCAGGGTAGCTCACAGCTTGCCCTGGGTCCAACCAGTCCCTCGCAGGGACCCTGCTTTTGGGGTACTAGGAACGAGTGGTAATTAGGGTTTAAACCGAGAAACCGGATGAGCTTGGTCATGGACAAATTCTGGCATGATCCAAAGAGTAACAACTGGATTAGGACCTGCCAGGGTTAGGAAAGACTAATCTGGCCTGAGCACTGTAGTCTGGGATCTATATAGTGAGATGTCCCCAGGAGAGCCACCCTATAGGCTTAATGTGTCTCTTACTGTGTCCCTACAAAATGACTGATATTAAGAAGTAGAATTAAGGGGCTGGAGTGATAGCACAGTGGGGAGGGAGTTTGCCTTGCACGTGGCCGACCCGGGTTTGAATCCCACCATCCCATATGGTCCCCTGAGCACTGCCAGGAGTAATTCCTGAGTGCAGAGCCAGGAGTGACCCCTGTGCATTGCCGGGTGTGACCCAAAAAAAAAAAAGCAAAAAAAGAAAAATAAGTAGAATTAAGATGAATGTTGAAGTGGTGGGTTGGAGCGACAGCACAGCGGGTAGGGCATCTGCCTTGCACACGGCTGACTTGGTTTTGATTTCTTCGTCCCTCTCGGAGAGCCTGGCAAGCTACGGAGAGTATCCTGCCCGCATGGCAGAGCCTGGCAAGCTACCCGTGGCGTATTCGATATGCCAAAAATAGTAACAATAAGTCTCACAATGGAGACGTTACTGGTGCCCGCTGGAGCAAATCGGTGAACAACGGGATGACAGTGATACAGTGTTACAGTGCATCAGTGCGTTGCCCACCAGTTCCTGAGTGGTGCAGACCGCACTTGGACACCCAGAGGACAAGAAGGGGTGGAAGATGAGGCCGCAGCCAGGAGGGCACTTGCCCTGCCTGGGGTCCCCCGGGGTTCAATCCCGGCATCCCATATGGCCCCCTGAGCACTGGCAGGAGTGATTCCCGAGGGCAGAGCCGGGAGTAACCCCTGAGCAATGCCGGGTGTGGCCCCAGAACAAAAACAAAACAAAATAACAAAAAGAGGGGTGGGTGGGGGAGGTGCCAGCCCAGCTGCAGGGGCAGGTAAGGGCCGGGGTATCTCAGCCCCCGTGAGTCTGAGTCTGTCCCCTCTGGCTCCTCTGGTTCACCCAGGTGGGAGGTGCTGGGTGACCACAGAATAGCTCACTCAGGGATTTCCCACCCACTCCCCGGGGCAGGGGATCCCCCCCTAACCAGGGCGGGTTAGAACCCCCCAGATGTGGCTGCTGAGATAATGGTGCCATCTGCCCCGCCCCGAACCCTCCCCCCCCCCATGACACTGTCCTGAGTTGGGAGGTGGTGTCAGGCAGAATCTTCCCTGAAGGCAAGCTCACTTGATAATTTCCTTTTCCAGCCAAGATTTGGTTGTTTGGATAGGGCGTTTGCCTTGTACACAGCCAACCTGGGTTCGATTCCCAGCATCCCATAGGGTTCCCTGAGCACCGCCAGGAGTAATTCCTGAGTGCAGAGCCAGGAGTGATCCCTGAGCATCGCTGAGTGTGACCCAAAAAGGGAAAAAAAAAAAAAGAATTGGTTGTTTGGGCCACACCTGATGGTGGCCAGGGCTTACTCCTGGCTCTCCACTCAGCTATAGTAAACCCGGGTTGGTCACGTGCAAGGCAAGTGTCCAACTCGGCCCAAGAAAAAGCTACTTCAAGGATTTTGGGGGTGAGGAGAGTGGTGAAGCAATAGTGCTGCAGGTAAGGTCGATCCAGTTTCAATCCCTGCCCCGCCAGGAGTGATCCCTGAGCACAGAGCCAGGAGTAAGCCCTGAGCACTGCTAGGAGTGACTCAAACCACCCCTTCCCGTGAAAAATTTGTTTTTTGCTTTTTGGGTTACACCTGGCGATGCACAGGGGTTACTCCTGGCTCTGCACTCAGGAATCACCCCTGGCCGTGCTCAGGGGACCATATGGGATGCTGGGAATCGAACCCGGGTCGGCCGCGTGCAAGGCAAATGCCCTACCCACTGTGCTATCTCTCCAGCCCCTTCCCGTAAAAATTAAAAAAAAATTTTTTTTCATTTAAATATTGGGTCGGAGCCATAGTACAATGGGGAGGGTGTTTGCCTTGCACACAGCCCACCTGGGTTCGTTCCCTGGCACCTCTTATGCGCCCCCCCAAGCCCGCCAGGAGTGATCCCTGAGCACAGAGCCAGGACTAAGCCCTGAGCACCACCAGGTGTGGCCCCAAAACAGCAAAAACACTCAAATGTCAAAGATAACCTTTGGGGGCTGGAGAGAGGGGTCCATGGGCCTGAGCACCTCTGGGGACAGCCCGTGAGCACCGAGCTGGCAGCAGCCTCCAAGCATGGCCAGGTGTGGCCCCCAAATCATAAAACCAAACGCAGCCTGTGAGGTGAGTCAGCGGAGCGCAGGGAGCCCGAGGCTGTGAGCTTAGTTAGGACAGCATCAGGGGGGCCTGTCACGCTCCCTCCGTCGCCCGGAGCCCTGGGGTGTCAGCTCCGAGAGGGGATCGCGCCCGGTCTCCGCTTCGCACTCAGGGCCATGGCGATGCATCCTCACAGGTTCCACCCGTGGGACACGTGCGCCCCCCTCCCCTCCCTCGGTGGGAGATGCTGGTGACAGGGACCCTGTGTCCTGGGGGCAGCAGGGGTGGGAAACATCTGGTGTTTTCTTGAGAACCTTAAACTGCTAAAAAAAAAAAAAAACTTTGGTGCCAGGGAGCTAGTACAGCAGGTTAAGGCTCTTGCTTGGCATGCGGCCGGCCGGGGTTCAACCCCCTAACAGACACTTACAGTCCCCCAGGTCCTGCCGGGAGTGACCCTTGAGTGCAGCGCCGGGAGTAAGCCCTGAGCACAGCCAGGTGTGGCCCCAAAATAAAGCAAAGAAATTCATTCCTTTTTTTTTTTTTTTTGCTTTTTGGGTCACACCAAACAATGCTGCACAGGGGTTCCTCCTGGCTCATGCACTCAGGAATTACCCCTGTCGGTGCTCCGGGGACCCTATGGGATGCTGGGAATCGAACCTGGGTTGGCTGCGTGTAAGGCAAATGCCCTACGCGCTGTGCTATCGCTCCAGCCCCTCCATTCCTTTTTTAAAAAAATTAGTATTACTTACTCATTCATTTAGCTCTTTTGGGTGTCAGGGATTAAACCCAGGGCTTCACACACATGAGACATTTTGCACTAACCTTGAGTTTACATCCACCTTCCCTGTTCTGGTAAGCATACATTTGGGGTCTGCACTTAGGTCAGTCAGAGCCTTCCCTGCCAGTGGGCAATTCCATGCTGATGCCAAAGCAGTTGGTCCCAGGGCCCCCTGCCCCTCTATTTGTCCCCTTTCAGTGGACACAGACCTTCCCCTGAGAAGAAATCCCACGTGACACTTCCCTGCCCCTTCGAGCTACCTTAGCCTTTAGTTTTTGCTGTGATTGTTTACTTTTGTGGTTTTTTTGAGGGGGTGGGAGGGGACACCCATGATGGTGAGTAGGGATTGTTCCTGGTTCTGTACTCCCTGCAGTGCTCGGGGGACCGTGAGTCTGGGGGCTAAACCGGGATCAGTAGCAGCCAAGGGCCTTAACCCAGGTGCTAGATCTCTCTAATAGTTTTTGTAAAATAACATTGGTTTGTGCTTTCTCCTCTGCCACACGGAGCTTAGGTTTACTGAGTAACACCCATCACGTGCTCCCAAAACACTCCTGCTTCATCTTTAACTTCTCTGTGCTCTGCTTTCTCTACCTGTTAATCACTCACTTCCCCTAATCTCTGACTTGTAGGCAGATTCCTCAGAAATCTCTGGATTTGTGTTTGAAAGTGCTTTTCTCCTTCCCTTCAGTCCTTCTGTGTAGTTTACTTTAGAGTAAGTCCTTTCTGTATAGACACAGGGAGACAGCTAATGCCATGCTTTCATAATCTGGGAGTTAATTGATTCCCAATAATATTCATTCCCGGGCATCTGTCTTCTCAGCTTAAGCCTCAGTTGCCCTTAGTTCCTAGCACCCCAAAAGCAGGGTCCCAACGACGAAGAACTGGATGGACCCAGGGCAAGCTGTGAGCTACCCTGGCATCGAAATGGGCCAGGCCAAGTGCCATAATACTTAACTATAAGTTAAGGGCACGATCATGGACAAATTCTATCATGATCCAAAGAATAACAACTGGAGTAGGACCCTGCTAGGGTTAGGAAAGACTAATCTGGCCTGAGCACTGTCGTATGGGCTCTATAGCCAGATGTCCCCAGGAGAGCCACCCTACAGGCTTAATGTGTCTCTTTTTGTGTCCCTACAAAATGACTGATATTAAGAAGTAGAATTAAAAATAAAAGAAGTAGAGTTAAGGTGAATGTTTAAATGGTTGTTGAGCCAAGGAGAGGAGGAATGCACCCCTAGATGGTATTTGGCCCTAGAGCAGACATCCTGGCTACAGGAGAGCTTTAGAAGAGCTTCCCGGAAGGACGGGCCCTTACGTATGTTGATTGTGTCGCTTCACCTGTGTGGTTTGTGACCCCCAGGGTTTGGAGTTTGGGGCTAGACGAGGCTGCAGAGGCTGCGAGATGGATCGAGACGGAGCGTGGAGAGACCAGGTGGGGGCCGGGAGGAGACAGGAGTGAGGGGCACGGTGAGACGGGAACGGGTTGCCGAGTGAGACTGGAACAGGCACGCGGGAGAATGGAATCAACGGGAACTGGTCACCAACCAGCCTGGCGGCCCTGCTCCCTCCTTCCTGCGTCTGTCGGTGGCGGCTGCAGGCCGGGTGTCGGGAAGTGGCTCGTGACCACCAAACGCATGTGGCGGGCAAGAGAGAACGCCACCGCCTCCCACGCTCACTTGCTTCTTTTGCGATTACACAGATTTCCTTTTCATCCTTTTCCGTCCCCCCCCCCCCCGCCTTTCCTCCACAGAACCCCACTAAATAAACATCCTCCTCCACCCCCACCACACACCAGCCCGGTCCTCTTTTCCTTTTGGGAGGCCACACCCGGCGATGCTCAGGGTTTACTCCTGACTCTGCACTCAGGAATCACTCCTGGCGGTGCTCGGGGGACCCTATGGGATGCCGGGATCGAAACCGGGTGGGCCACGTGCAAGGCAAACGCGCTCCCCACTGGACTATCGCTCTGGCCCTGGTCTTCTTTTCTGGTCCTACCTAGGCTGAACCCCCTTCCCACCTAACTTCTGAACTCCACCCCACCCCCAGTCACTAGCCGCCCCCTCCCCCCGACTTCCTTTTCTCCTGAGCCCATGGCTCCGTGAGTCCGTTTCTGGAGCCAGAGACCTGGAACCCCGTCTCTGGGCTCTACAGCCTGGAAAACGCTCCTCCATCAGGGGCTGGAGCCATCGGACAGCGGATAAGGGGCTCACCTTGCCTGCTCCTGACCCTGGTTGGATCCTTGGCGACCCAAGCACCGCGAGGAGTCACCCTGAGCATCACTAGGGTGGGGGACCCCCGAAAACAAAGAAAGAAGGAAAAAGCTTTGCAATTTGAATGCCGAGGGCTTCACCATCTCAGGGTCACTCAGGACGTCGGGTGACCCAGGTGGGCTCAGTGGTAGGACTGTTGCATGAGTGAGGCCCTGAGTGTGACCCGGTTGTGCAGAGAAACAGCCCCGCTCCTTTCTCCTTGCTCGGTCGCCAAACAACCCGGGTAGGTTACGGGTATTGGAAAAGCACAGACTGAGGCAGCCTGAGGGGAGCGAGTGGAAAATGCCAGAAGGACCAGGAGCTGGTGTCCGCCAGGGAAGTCCCAGCTCCGTCCCGGGAGGGCTCTGTTCTCCAGTTCTGGGGAGCAAGATCCCGGGGTGAGGCCATGTGGGAGCCTGAGTCCGAGCCGGGAAAATAAGAAGGGCTCGAGTCCTGAGCTGACATGGGCGGCACACAGACTACATAGAGCTCACGTGAGGGCTTCTGACCCCTTGGGGGACGCTCCCTTCCCTGGGGCAGTGTTAGGACCCACTTAGCTGGAGAGCTGCCATGACAGGCTCCGAGTAACCTAGGCCTCTTCCAGGAGCAAGAAAAGCAGAAAAACCAGATGCTTTCGTCAAAGATTACATCCTCGGACTAAGACTAGGTCTCTGGAACAGTAACTGTCAGGGAGATGGGATGGATGTTGCGGGTCAAAACAACTGTATCACTGTATCACTGTCATCCTGTTCATCGATTTACTCAAGCGGGCGCCAGTAACGTCTCCCTTCGTCCCAGCCCTGAGATTTTAGCAGCCTCTCCTTACTCGTTTTTCCCAACGATTGGAGGCTCTTTTCAGGGTCAGGGGAATGAGACCTGTTATTATTACTGTTTTTGGCACATTGAATATGCCACGGGAAGCTTGCCAGGCTCTTCCCTGTGGGCAGGATACTCTCGGTAGCTTGCCGGGCTCTCCGAGAGACATATATATATATGTATATATATATACACACATATATATATGCACATACATATACATATACATATATATAATTTCCCTTTATGATGATGTGTGCAGGAATATGTTCATTCATGCGTGGGGCTCGGCCTGAGCATGTGGAAAGCACCCTGGAGTGTGGAGGCAGTTGGGTAGTGGAGTTCAGCTGCTGGGGCTGGGTCCCTTGGGGCGGGGAGGGCTCTCACCCGCTCCCCTCTGGGGCACCCCTGGTGCGGAGTCCAGTGGCATGGTTATGGGGGGCCTCATTTGACGCTCCCTTCGGGAGAAGCAGCCGTGAGTTCTGGAGGGCTGCCGATGAGATTATCTGGGCAAGCAGGAGGTGGATGATGGGTGTGACCCCCGGGTCTCCCGAGATTGGGGGAAACAGGCTCTCTGCTCCTGGGTCCCGCTAAGTACTCTGCAGGTAGTAGAAAATTGCTGAGTCATGCTTACTTGCCAAGATGAAAGTATGAGCACTTGAACCTAGCGCCCGGGGGTCCTTGTTGGAGCCCACTGCACGTGGCGGGTACCTGGACCCCAGCTAGCTGGAGCAATAAACCTCACTACGTGATTTGCCTTATCAGCTCTGTCCTCTGTCCTTGAGGGGTGGTCGACTCCAGACTCTAACAACAGAAGAAGGCACAGAGAGGCACAGAGACTTGCCCAAGGTCACACAGCCGGGAGGGCAGAGCAGGAACTGGGACTTGAAGCCCCAGCCGAAGTCAAAGCCTCTTTCCACAGCTGCGTGCGGGAAAGGTGAGCAGTGAGGCATGACGTCATCCTGGCTGAGGAGGGAGGTGTGTCTGTGGGGGTGTGGGAGCGACGGGCCCTGTCCCCTGGGGCCATGCCTTCCCACCGCACCCCAGACCCGGCGAGAGCAGGAACAGGCGTCTTCCCGACATCCTGTCCCCGTCCCCGCAGCTGCTCCGGGAGGCCTGGGAGAGCCTTGGAGTTCCCCGGGGTGGGGGGTGGGGTGTTGGCTCGGCACCTCGTGAGACTGACCCTGTGCTGGGGACCTCCAGTTAGTAATAGCGGCTGCAGGCCTGTGTCACGGGGCCCGCGGGGGGTGACTCAGGGCCCCGAGATCAGCCCCCTCCCCACCGCGCTGGCCCCCGGCACCCGAGGGTCTGCAGACGCCTGTTGTCGGGGACCCAGCTCAGGGTTAGGGCGCTCACCTGGGCTGGGCCAGCCGGGGCTCCTCTCCCGGGGTCCGGGCTACGCTCTTTGCGGTATTGGGAGGGGGCGGGACAGAGGGGAAGGGGATGTGGTAACCAGAACCACTTCCTGCCTGGGGTGTTGAAAGAAAGCCACACTGTCCCCAAGTTCCCCTTGGGGGGGAGGCCAGGAGAGGGGGAAGTGGGGGAAGGGGGAGCCCAGGCGGATTGACCTGGCTTTTGGGTGACTCCGGAATCATGCTCTCGTGCTCTGGAAGAAGTGCTCTTTCTGCTCCCCCAGGACGAAGCACTGGCCCCAGGTGGCAGTCACAGAGCGTGGCAGGTCCTTGCTAACGGGGTGGGGGGTATTTCACCGTTCCTCATTATCTCCCACAAAGAAGGTGCCACCCTCGCCCTGGGCTACAGAGGGCAAAGCTGAGGCCTGGCGCCTGCTCAGGTCACACGCCGGGCGGTGCCCAGGGCCGGGACAGCCCCGTAGCGATGCCCGCACACGGTCCCTGGCTTGCTTGGTGGTGGAGGAGGGTAAATGCTCTGCCCTGGGCCTCAGTTTCCCTCCTTTCGTGAGGAGGACCTGGGGGTAGATGCACTTCCCTTCCGTGATGTTTATCTCCTTCCTTCCTGTTTTTCTCTCTTTTTTGGGGGGGTGGGGGGTTTGGTCACCCCTGGCGATGCTCAGGGGTTACTCCTGGCTCTGCACTCAGGAATTACTCCTGGCGGTGCTCAGGGACCCTATGGGATGCTGGGAATCGAACCCGGGTCGGCCGCGTGCAAGGCAAACGCCCTCCCTACTGTCCTATCGCTCTGGCCCCTCATTTCTTTTCTCCCCACCGGACTCCTCATGTGCTGTGCGTGCAGGGACGTCACGCTGGCCTGCTCTGGAACATCTCCACCGGCACTTGTGCAGTGAATCCCCCTTTTTTTTTTTTTTTTTGCTTTTTGGGTCACACCTGGCAATGCACAGGGTCACTCCTGGCTCATGCACTCAGGAATTACTCCTGGCGGTGCTCAGGGGACCATATGGGATGCTGGGATTCGAACCCAGGTTGGCCGCGTGCAAGACAAACGCCCTACCCGCTGTGCTACCACTCCAGCCCCGTGAATCCTTTTTATAGGGTGGAGGACCCGCCTTCTTGGAGGGTTGGAGCGTACGGCCCCTTTACGTACAAAAATCCACCTTGATATGGAGGCAGGGGAGGGTGGGAAAGTGGGGGGTATACAGAGGAGATTGGTGGTGGGTGCACTGGTGGAGGGATGGGTGTTTGATCATTGTGTGATTGTAACCCAAACACGAAAGCTTGTAACTACCTTACCGTGATGCAATAAAATAGAAATAAAAAGAAGAAGAAGAAAACAATCTACCTCGAGGGGCCGCAGAGGTAGTTCAGTGAGTAGGGCTCTGGCCTTGCACTCGGCCAACTTGGGTTCAATCTCGACACCCCATACGGTCCCCTGAGCCTTATCCGGAGTGATCCCTGAGCACAGAGCCAGCCCTGGGTGCTCCCAGGTGTGGCCTAAACTGCTCCCCACCTGCACCACCCCCTCCAAAAATTAAAAAAAAAAAAAGAAAGAAAAGTCCACCTTGACCAGCGACTCCCAACGGTAATGGCTTTGTGTCCCCCTCCCAAACTCTGGGGTGTCTGGGGATGTTGGAAACCGCAGCTTGTCCCCTGGGAGGGGAAGGACCACTGGCACCCGAAAGCGGAGGTGGGGGACACTTGTAATGATTCTGCGAGGCCCGGGCTGAAGAGTCACCCACGCCCAAGGCAGCAGCGCTGCTCCTCTGAAACTGGACATCTCGGGGCTGGGGCGATAGCACAGCAGGGAGGGCGTTTGCCTTGCACGCGGCCAACCCGGGTTCGAATCCCAGCAACCCATAGGGTCCCCTGAGCACCGCCAGGGGTGATTCCTGAGTGCAGAGCCAGGAGTGACCCCTGTGCATTACCGGGTGTGACCCAAAAAGCAAAAAAAAAAAAAAGAAAAAAAAAGAAACTGGACATCTCTCCACGGCTGCAAAGTCTTCTCGGACGGCTGACGGCCCTCGCAGGGGCCTCCCGGAGCCCCCGCAGCCCAGGTCTGCGCCCAGCAAGGACCCCTGCGTGGAACGACAGCTCCCCTCTCTGAGTTATATGTGGCTGCACGACCCCGCTCCCTCACAGCCGAGCGGCGTTTCCCGGGGGCGTGTGTGCGGTGGGTCAGGAGCCGTGTCCAGCCTCTTCTCCCCACCCTGCCAGTGCCGCAGCTCCCGGAAACAGTAATAAAGAGGAAACGCTTTCGGTCCCGGCCCTCCTAGGCTTGAACCTTGGTTCCCGGTCTCTTGTGGGGTTTGCTTTTTTTTTTTTAATTTGTTTTTATTGTTGGGGCGCATCCGATTGTGCTCAGGGCTTCCTCCTGGCTCTGCTCAGATTCCCCCCGGAGGGACTCGGTCCCCACAGTGCAGTGCTGGGACCGAGGCACGGGCAGTCAGTGTGCAAAGCAAGCACCTTGCCCGTCTCTTGGGCCCCTGCTTGGTGGCTTCGTTTGGTGTTTAAGACGGTGCCAGTCCCCGAAAGGGTCTTTCTTCTCTTCTGAATTTATTTTTGCGGGGAGGGAGCTGGCCGGGCTGCCCCTGGCCGCGCCTGGAGGCTGCAGTGTTCAGAGGGGGGTTCCTCGGTGCCCGGGTGGTGTCGAGACTTGGCTCGACTGCATGAACGTAAGTGCCTCAGCCCTATTCTCTTCTGTCTCTCCAGACCCTCTTTTTTTTTTTTTTTTTGTGGGGGCGGGGGATGGGCCACAGCTGGAGGTGCTCAGGGCTCACACATTCACACACTTACACAACCACACACAATCACATTCACACTCACACACACTTACACAGTCACACAGTCACACACACACTCACATATACTCACATTCACACACACACATTTCACACACTCACCCATACACACACACACACACACACACACACACTACTGCCTGCAGCAGGGCCAGAAGTTGTCCATGGTGCCGTTGGCCTCAGTTGAACCTGACCTGGTGACCAGGCACTGGCCAGGCAGGCACGCCCAGCCCCTGCACCGCGGCTCCAAGCCCCTGCTTCTGAGGAATTTCTTTTTGGAGGGAGCCTCACCCGGTGGAGCTCAGGGCTGAGTCCTGGCCCTGCACTTGGGGCTCCCTCCTGGTGGGGCTCCAGGGGCCACATGGGATGCCAGGGGTCGAAGCTGGGTCAGCCGCATACATTGTTACCGCTCCAGCCCCTGGCTCTGAGTATTCACTTGTGCGACCACAGGCACGTTCTTGAAGTGCTCTGAGCCTCAGTTTCCCTCCTCTGAACACGGGAGGGGGATTCATTTGGCTGAACTCCCAGGTAGCGAGGAGGACAGGAGGCACCTGCGGGGAACTGGCGCCCAGACGTTTCCCGAACACGCTTTGATGGCCCAGGGGTGAAGGGACCCGCCCAAAGCCCCGGCGCTGGACATGGCCAGGCTGGGAGTGGACGCCGGAGGTGTCCAAGTGTGCCCCGGGCAGCGCCCACGGGTCCCTGTGCCAGAGGGCAGCGTGACATGTGCAGTCCTTTATTTTTCTGCTTTTTTGGGGAGGTCACTCCTGGCTCTGCACTCAGGAATTACCCCTGGCAGTGCTCAGGGGACTCTATGGGATGCTGGGAGTTGAACCCTGGTCAGCCTCGTGCAAGGCAAACGCCCTCCCCGCTGTGCTATCGCTCCAGCCCCCACAGTCAGTCCTTTAGGTGCCACCTGTGGGGTTCTTTGTGTCCTTCAGAGAGGACAAACATAGATCCTGCCCGCCCCCCCCCCCCCCCCCCCCCCCCCCCGCCACCGTTGGCTGCCCTGGAAGCAGGGATGGGTGGGGCGGGGGAGGCTGTGGGCACTGGCCCTGCGGCCATGACTGGGCTCGGGCAGCCTCCCCACCCCGCCGTGCAGCTGGAGAGTCCCAGGACCAGAGAGGGAAAGGCCTTCACTCGGGGTCACACAGCCGAGACCGCCTCCTCTCCAGGCTCGGGGTCAGAGCCCAGGTCTCGGCCTGGACGCGTGGCAGCGGGCTGGGCTCTCTCCTCAGGACCCGTCCCCACCCCCCTTGCCCCCCTTCTGGCACGGAGCTTTCCGCCTGTTTTCCATCTCACTTTAGCCTCGCTCCATTTAGGGACGAAGGGCCCTACTTTACAGCTGAGGAAGCAAACACATTTGGACGACTGCCCGTACGTGACAGACCGTCAAGCCATGTCTGCCCAGCTGCCTCGGACTGTCCCCTTGGTTCCCAACTCCTGTCTAGTGGCAACTCCTTTAGTGGAGCGGCGGAGAGGGGTGGGGCAGGAGGGCTTCCTGGAGGAGGAGAGAAGACAGCCTGGAGGTCAGGCAGGAGGAGGCACCCCCCACAGGTAGCCAACCAGGAAGGGGGAATCACCAGGCTCTGGAGAGGTGTTGGGGGGTCCCTTCCCCGCCTCCAGGTACGGGGTGGGGGGTCCCACACTCACAACTGCCTCCTCAGAAGGGGCTATTCGGCAGCCCCCGGAAACACCTTTAAGAGAACAAACACCGGCCCCCTAGTGCACCCGTGACTCCAGATGACCCCCGCCCTCCCCAGGGGCGCACCTTCCTCTTTGGGAAGCTGAGTTGGAAGGTGGTTCTCGTGTGTGTGTGTGTGTGTGTGTGTGTGTGTGTGTGTGTGTGTGTGTGATCCCAAGCCTGCAAAGTAAATCAGCAAATATCTGAGACAGAGCAGCCAGAGGCCTCCCGCCCGCCTCCCCCGGCCCCTCGAGCCGTCCTGTCCTCAGAGCTCCGCCGTTTGCAAAACCCCGACCTGGGTCTGTGGTTTCCTGGGGTCCTGCCGAGAGCGCGCGCGAGGGAGAAGGTGGTGTAAGCCTCTCGTTCCTTCTCAAGCTGGGGCTCTCCCGCCCCCCACTCCTTGAGTCAGCGGATGGGCCCTGCCCCCTGGGAGGGGCGGGGCCCCTGAGTCAGCTCCCGGCACCTTCTTAAGGCCCAGGGGTCGGCGGGCCCGCCAGCCGCGCCATGAAGCCCTGGCAGCCCCTGGTCCTGGCGCTCCTGGTGCTGAGCGGCTGCCAGGCCGCCCCCAGGCCACGCCCGCCCACCCTGGTGGTCTTCCCGGGAGACCTGCAGAGCAACCACCTCACCGACCAGCAGCTGGCAGAGGTGGGCAGGGGCCGGCCAGGTCAGGGCCAGGGGGTCAGGAGGGGCGGGCAGGGCCGGGCCTCGGAGGACCAGGCTCTGGGGCAGGGTGGGAGCGGTGGCCATGCACGGGGCACCCGGCTGCCCGAGGTGAAGGACTGGGGTCTCGGGGGCGCCTCTGGGAGGGGATGGCCGCTCGGGAATGGACGGGGGGACTTCCTGGATGGGCGGTGGGAGGTGGGGGCACGGGTGGTGGGAGGAGGGGACGCGGGCCGTGTGGGATGGGGTCGCGGGCAGCGAGAGGGTTTGGAGTGGGCCGAGGCCTTGGGTGGGCCGGGGTGAAGGCTGGGGGTCCTGGTCGGGTGCAGGGGCCGCGTGGTGGCCCGGGGATCCCTGGCAGCGGCCGTCTCTGCCCTTGCCCGCCCGCAGGAGTACCTGTTCCGCTACGGCTACACCCGCGTGGCGGAGATGCGCAGGGACCAGCTGGGGTCGGCGCTGCGGCGTCTCCAGCACCGCCTGAGCCTGCCCGAGACCGGGGAGCTGGACGAGGCCACCCTGAAGGCCATGCGAGCCCCTCGCTGCGGCGTCCCTGACGTGGGCCGGTTCCAGACGTTCCCGGGCGACCTCAAGTGGCATCACCACAACATCACGTACTGGTGCGTGGGACCTGCTGGGACTCGGGGTGGGGGTGGGCGGGGGGGGGGGGGGGGCCTGGGGAGGCCGGGGGGCCCCCCCCTGGGGGGGGGGGGGGGGGGGTCTCGCGGGGACGCCTCTTCCGGGGAGCCCTTGTGGATCAAGGGTCCTGGCAAGTCCAGGGAGCCGAGAGAGCGGGTGAGGGACCGAGCGAGCGGCAGGGCAGCGGGGAGGGTGCCGTCCTCCATGCGGATTCCTGGACGCAGGGCCAGGAGCCACCCCCAAGCGGCCCTGGGGGTGTCCTCCCGCCCCCCCCCAAACAGACAGACAATGGAGGAGGAGCCCAGAGCAGCCTGAGGGAGTGGGTGTCTGCGGTGGGCCGGCTCGGGGCTCCCCCTTGACCCCACACCGCCTGCTGCCTCCCGAAGGATCCAGAACTACTCGGAAGACCTGCCGCCAGCCGTGATCGACGACGCCTTTGCCCGGGCCTTTGCCGTCTGGAGCGCGGTGACCCCGCTCAGCTTCACCCGCGTCTACGGTCCCGACGCCGACATCATCATCCAGTTTGGGATTAAGGGTGAGGTGGGGGGGGGGCGGGCAGAGCCAGGGGGCCCTTGGAAGTCTTCGCTCCTGTCCGATACCTCGCAGGGTTCCCTCCGGGCTCCTGGTGCCCGCAGCCCGTGTGCTTGGGCAGTGCACGACCCGCGCCACGGTGCCCGCCAGCTCCCTTTCCTCCCCTTGCTTGTCCAGAGCACGGAGATGGGTATCCCTTCGACGGGAAGAACGGGCTCCTGGCACACGCCTTTCCTCCCGGCCCTGGCATCCAGGGGGATGCCCACTTCGATGACGAGGAGTTGTGGACGCTGGGCAAAGGCGTCGGTGAGATCCGGGTCTGCCCGCCCCACCCCCACCCCCCCGCCACCCCTCCCTGTGCCCTTCGTCCACTCCCTTCCCCGCTCACTGGCCCTGCCCTCCCCTGCAGTGGTCCCCACCCGCTTTGGAAACGCCGATGGTGCCCCCTGCCACTTCCCCTTCACGTTCGAGGGTCACTCCTACACGTCTTGCACCACGGCGGGGCGCTCCGACGGCCACAGCTGGTGCAGTACCACCGCCGACTTCGACACGGACCGTCGGTTCGGCTTCTGCCCCAGTGAGAGTGAGTGCACCCCGAGATGGGGTCCAGCACCCTGCGTTTCCCTCTTTTTTTTTGGGGGGAGGGGCTGCACCCGGTGGTGCTCCTGGCTCGGTGCTCGGGGATCACTGCTGATGGGGCTCGGGGAACCAGAGGGGAGGCTGGGGTTCAAACCCAGGGCAGTCGCAGGTGAGGCCAGTAGCCTCCCCGCTGCCCTGTCGCTCTGGCCCCAGTGTTCCCCGTCGTTCCCACACGTGTGGGTGCGGTGGCTCCTGGGGCCCCTCTCCAGGAAGGGGCCACGTGGTGGCAGGGAGACCCCGGGGCCTCCCCCAGCTGCTCACTCCCGGGAGCTCACGCCCCTGGGTGCTTTGTGCGGCTGGAAGCCGTGCGGGAGGTGGGGGGGGGGGACTCCTGCTCCCTGGGCCCCCCATGCTCCTCAGCCAGGAGAGGGAGAGTCAGGGGCTGGAGCCCCTCGCTGGGCGGTGGGGGGGTCGGTGAGCTCACCTGCGGCAGCCTGGGGTGACCCTCTGGCATCTCCAGGACTCTACACGGAGTACGGCAACGGGGAGGGCAAGGCCTGCGTGTTCCCCTTCATCTTCGAGGGCCAGAGCTACTCCTCCTGCACCACGGCCGGGCGCACCGACGGCCACCGCTGGTGTGCCACCACCGGCAACTACGACCAGGACCAGCTCTACGGCTTCTGCCCCCACAGAGGTAGCGCAACCACCCCCAGCCCCCGCCCGCCCGGGGCCCCTCGCGGGGTCCATGTTAATTTGCCTTTGGGGGCCACGCCGGGCCATGCTCGGGGGCTCCTCCCGGCTCGTGCACTCAGTAATCACTCCTGGCGGTGCTCGGGGGACCCTACGGGATGCTGGGGATCGAACCCGGGTCAGCCGCGTACACAAGGCAAACGCCCTCCCCGCTGTGCTATGGCTCCAGCCCCCTCTCTCTGTTTTCTCCTGGTCTCCAGGTCCAAACTCACCAGCCCCTAGTCTGACTCCTTTGGAGCTACGTTCCCAGCTCGGCCTATTGAAATAGGCCCCCAGGAGAGAGAGAGTCCGGGGCGAGGTGTTTGTCTTGCTTCCCGCCAGCCCCAGTCCTGGTCCTCGGCATCACATAGATTCCCTTGAGCCTTGCCAGGGGTCGCCACTCCTGAGCACAGGTTCAGGAGTAGATGCCAGGCATCGCCGATGCTTGCCAAATCAAAAGTAAAATAGGGTGGGGCTGTAGCGATAGCACAGAGGGTAGGTTGCCTTACACGCGGCCAACCTGGGTTCAATTCCCAGATCCCATAGGGTCCCCTGAGCACCGCCAGGAGTAATTCCTGAGTGCAGAGCCAGGAGTGACCCCTGTGCATTGCTGAGTGTGGCCCAAAAACCAAAAAAAAAAA